>CAWUFW010021600.1:0-116565 GCA_963921515.1 Calotriton arnoldi
CTCCAGCTCCCGCAAGCAGCAAGTCTTCTTTGTTCGCCATTGAAAACGACGCCGCGACCCGACACCAAAGGACACCTGTGCACCCGGCTTCCCTGGGTGAGGTAACTCCAGCACTACGGTGCTCCTGTGGGTGTGGGCCCTAGAACTACTTACCCTGTAAGTGACTTGCTTGTAGGTTCTCCCGAAGTATCCTAAAACTCTTTATTTCCAACCGCGACTTGCCCCATTGAAGTTAACGGCGATTCGCGCCTGTGTATCCACACTGCACGCGTCCCCCGTGGGTCCTTTACTTACCTGCCTTGGGTGGTTTCGTGAGGCCCCAGCACTTCTGAAGGCCCTAGGCCTTGTCTCCCTGCAAGTCGTTGTGTCTAAGTCTCTTACTTAGTATATGGTCTGGTACGCCCCTAGGGCCCCAGCCATATTTTGTGCTTAACTTATTGTGAAACGTTGATTTGTGCATATGTTTGTCTTCTAATCTCATAAAGAGATTAGTAGAGAGTTATTTAGAAATAAATACATATATATTTGATATATATACCTGTGTGGTGTCTTTTCATTTGGTGATTCAAGAGATTATATGGTAAAACAAGCTGCTTTACATTCCTCCGAGACTTAGCCTGAAGGCTGCTCTCCACAGCTACCACTAGGATAGCTTTCTTTAAAAGGTTGTCTTAAACCTATCTACCATAAGAGTCGATTTGCCCTGGTGCAAGGTGTCCACTTTAATTAGTGAACAGCATATATCAGGCCAACTTCTCACAGTGTTGATTGCAGGATGGCCACGCATCATCGCAGGCTGCACACGCGCTCAGCTCTGGTGGCACTAACTCAGTGGAACTGAAGTCATCGCCTTGTGGCGGGAGGTCCGTGTCGGGGGGGGGGTTTGTCAATCTGTGAATCACAGCCTGCTAGACAAAAAGAAAGATAAGATTGTGCGTCATGCGTCCATCAAAGGAGAGAGAGAGAGAGAAAGAAAGAAAGAGTGAGAGGTAGACAGAGAGAAAGAGAGAGAGAGGAAGAGAGAGAAACAGTGAGAGAGAGGAAGAGAGAGAGAAAGAGGGAAACAGTGTGAGAAAGAGGAAGAGAGAAACAGAGGAAGAGTGAGAGAGAGAGAAAGAGAGAGAGAGGTAGAGAGAGAGAAAGAAAAAAACAGTGTGAGAGAGAGGAAGAGATAGAGTGAGAGAGAGAGGAAGGGAGAGAGAAAGAGTGTGAGGGAGAGAAAGGAAGAGATGGAGAGGGACAGTGAGTGCCGACACTGTGGACAAAACCCTCACAGCTCACCTTTCCGTCACCGGTGTGTCTCCAACCACGTGCCGGGACATAGTGGAGCCCTCAAGCTTACTCATCTGAAACGTAGTATGGAATCAGTAATGGCAGAGTACATACAACTGCACACGCCTAATTCTCTGTCCCGCCTTTGTGCATCCAGGCTGCTGCACCCCATCCACTTCCACTGCCCAGAGGTGTCTGCTCGCCGCTGCGCACCCAGGCTGCTGCACCCCATCCACTTCCACTCCCCAGAGGTGTCTGCCCGCTGCTGCGCACCCAGGCTGCTGCACCCCATCCACTCCCACTGCCCGGAGGTGACTGCCCGCCGCTGCGCTAACAAGCCTCTCTGCTCACCTTTCGCAACCTGCGTGTAGAAAAGAGGGCCTACCACGTGCCGCTGCAAGCCCCATGCCCTGGGCCCGCAGACACCGCACCCTGCATGTGATGCAGCCCCACTCCGCAGGCCACCAGGTCTCACATTTGGTGCTGGGTCTTGATTTCGCCATGGCAGAGGACATACCAGTGCACCGGGCTTTTCATCGCAGGCTGCACACCCGCTGTGAGAAGTTGGCCTGGTATATGCTGTTCACTAATTAAAGTGGACACCTTGCACCAGTCCAATTCGACTCTTATGGTAGGTAGGTTTAAGACAACCTTTATAGAAAGCTATCCTAGTGGTAGCTGTGGAGAGCAGCCTTCAGGCTAAGTCTTGGAGGAATGTAAAGCAGCTTGTTTTACCACACAATCTCTTGAATCACCAAATGAAAAGACACCACACAGGTATATATATCAAATATATATGTATTTATTAATAAACAACTCTCTACTAATCTTTTTATGAGATTAGAAGCCAGGAACATATGTACAAGTCAATGTTTTATCAAAATAAGTTAGCACAAGTAAATATCACAATCTTATCTTGGCTAGACCGTGGTCTAGAGCATTTAGAATCGAGGGACCCCAGAGAACCACCCCAGGTAGTTGTAGGAGACCCACAGGGGACGGACGCGGTGTTCAGACACTGGTGCGAGTCCTGTACGAGTCAATGCGAGAGAACGTGATTGAGTTATCAATGTTACAGGTCCCTGGCGTGTTCGAGGCGAACACACCGATCGGTCAGTACGAGTCGAAGGACGCGGATACTGATAGAGTCACAAGGGAGTTGGACGCGATGTGTCTAACACAGACGCGAGCCCTGTACGAGCCAGTGCGATAATCGCACGGGGAAAATAGGAGTTTTAGGGCACTTCTAGGGTAGCTACAAGCAAGCTACTTACAGGGGAAGTAGTTCTAGGGCCCACACCCACAGGAGCACTGTAGTGCTGAAGTTACCTCACCCAGGGGAGCCGGGTGCATAGGTGTCCTTTGGTGTCGGGTCGCGGCGTCGTTTTCAATGGGAGCAAGTGAAGACTTGCTGCTTGCGACGACAGAAGAAGTGTCCGTTGGAATCCAAGCCTGGATTCGGAAGGAGGAAGACCTGAAAGCAGAGGGGACAGTGTTCACAGTCACTTGGCAGTGACTCTGGGCAAGGAAGATGAATGCCCACCGTCGTCGACAGCTTTGGGTCGTTCACGGGTGTCTTGACTCTTCGACCCCGTGGTCCAGGCAGCGTCGATGATGACCAGGAGCTTGATTCAGTGTGTCCCACGACGTCTGCAGCTTACTGAGGTGTCGGCGACTCGATTGGAGCCAACAAGCCTTGGTAGCAGCAAGTCTTGGGGTGATGAGGAAAAGTCAATGGTGCAGACCAGCAAGGTGTGGGGGACTTACCCAGCAAGGGTAGGTCAGGGCAGGCCTGGAGCAACCAGGGGAGCCCTTTGGTTTTGTTGGAAAGTCTTCTGGGGACCCACAAGCCGGCTGGCAAGGGATCGCAAAGACACCTCAGGAGGATCCACTCAACAGGGGCCCACGGTCACTCGGGACAGTGTAGGCCTCTGAATTCGGGAGGGATCTCTGCTAGAGGCTGGGACCACACGTGGTCCAAAGCACAAGTTCGTAGAACGTCGTGAAGGGGTTGCACTTGACAATAGTGCACGGTACCCAGGGGCTGCGGTTCCTCGTTGCTCGTGGGGTCCACTTGCCTCAGCTTTGCTGGGGACTCACGATGGCCTTGGAGAAGTCAGGAAATCCTCTTCCTGGGCTGCAGGGACTTCGGGCTCCGGCGGGAGCGGCATAGTTTTCGACCGTTGTTGTAGTTTTTGGTGCCTGCCAAGCAGGGGAGTCACTCCTTGACTCCAAGGGAGATTCTTCAGTCTTCCAAAGGTAGTGGAATGTTGAAGGTCCAGGATTCTTCTGTAGAGCGTCGTCCAGGGAGATCTGGGTTGCAATGCACAGGTTCCCCCTCTTATCCTAAAAAGAAGGGAGGGGCTAGCTCTATGACCCCACCTATGGGAGGGTCAGGGGAGTGGGTGGCTACACCCACTTCCCTTTGTCCAGTTTCGCGCCAGAGCAGGGGCAGGTAGCCCCTGAGCCGGTTTGAACTGGGGTATGCACAGAGGAGCCTTCTGCTCCCCCAGTGCAGGACTTCAAAGCACTCTAAGAGTGCACCCACCCAGCCCCAATACACTAAACCCTGTCTGGGAGGTGGTCACACCCCCTTGTGACAGGATATCTATTGTTGGGCTTCCTCCACTGTGAGTTTCGGTCATCAGCAGGAGGGCAGCCCAGTGTCTGTGACTGGTGGCATCCATCTTGTGATGCCAGGGCTCTGGAAAGAAGTTACCAGTTAGGCCGGTGTGTACATGTCTCTCCCTCTAGAAGGGTGGAATGCTACCCCTGCTGCCAGAACTGGCGGGGGGGGGGGTAGTATTCCAAGATGTTTGACACCAAACACGACATGTTTCCGTGCAGCCATCCCAAAGTTAGCATTTAACGTGAGGTTATAATGCGCTTAAGAGTATATGGTCAGGCAGCACTACAAACTGCATCAGAGAAGGGTCTCTGAACGCTGCAGAGGGGCTCTGCTCATGCAGGGACACCCTCCCACATAAGAACCAAGCACTCTGCCTTCAGGATTGATAAGGCCTGCCATAGGAGTGACTTATAGGTTTGTATGTGTGTATGTATGTAGTGGTATAGGTAGCCCATACCACAGTAAGGGGTGCATGCACCACCTTACCCAGGCTGCAGTAGCAGACCTGTGGTGTCAGATTTAGTCTGCTTCCCAGGGGTGGCATAAGACATGCTTCAGCCCCTGGTAGGCCTGTGAAGTACCTATGCCCTTGGCACCTAAGGTACCATATACTAGGGACTCATAAGGCACCACAGTATCCAATCACTAGTGCACCTAGAGTGCACTCCAAGTCGTTTAGAGAGAACAGAGAGGCTGGGGCCCTGATTAGCAAGGACCCAGCCCGACTATAGCCAGAAACCAGTGTAAACATCAGAAAAAAAGTGGGGGCAACATAAGAGGCAGATCCTACTCTCCTACACCCGCTCAGCCCTTGCGGTGCCACTAACTCTGTGACCAGCGAGGCAACGCCACGTGGCGGTAGGCCTGCGCTGTCTGATGGCTCAGGCCTACACTGCGGTCCAGCAGGGCACACAAAACCTGAGTTGTCCAGACCGCCGGGACGGGCCATCACCGCATGCTGCACACCCGCTCAGCAGTTACGGTACCCGTACCTCAGTGGACCGAAAGTCACCGTCCCGTACCGGTGTGCCTGTGCCGGCCGCAGTGTATCCGGTGCGAGCAACTCTGAAATGGCGTTGAGCACGTGCGCCCGGTCTTTTTTATTGGCAGGGTCAAATGACGCCTGTGCTGGACGCCTGTGCTGGATGGGTGTGGTGTGGGTGTATACTAGCTGTGAGTGAGTGGCTGTGGCGTACTGACAACTAGGGTGTGACCAGCAGATCACTGCAATGAAAATCTGGGCCATGTAGCGTTGTTGTCCTTCCCTGTAAGCGTAAGCGGAGTGGGCTGGCCTGGCATATGCCAGTTCTGCGTGAGGCTGTGAAGAATGACTCCAGAGCTATGGGCGTGGCTCCGTCCTGGGCTGTATGAGGAATCAACTGATGCGGGTGTCCCTGTTGTAGTGCTGACGTCACCAGGGTCGCAAGCGCCAATGTGTCACTCTGTGAGCCAAGTCCCACAACATGGCCAACATGGAAGGTACGGGGAATCACTGACCCTACATTCATCCATAGTTCCACACATGAAAGATGGTGGACATGATACATCTGTGTGGATATGAATGTTTATTGCACATTCAGTGGAGTGTTGCAGCTGTAGCAATACAGGGCCATGGAAAGTTTAAGTTTCAGTTTTTGGCACATGGAGGGCAGCCAATTAGAGCCAAGCTTGTGTTCGGGGTTAGGCTGCGCCAACATATGTACTTATACAATTACTCCGCCAATCCCCAAGCACTTATAAATTCACTATACACTCTCCTTGCAGTACTCTAATGATCCAGTCTCTACTATGATCCACGTTAACAGGTGGATGAACGAAAACCATCTACAACTAAACAGTGATAAAACTGAGATAGTTTTCTTTGGGAACGCACAAAAACACTGGACTAATGATTGGTGGCCGGCTACCCTGGGTCCCAGTCCAATACCCAAACAATCGGTTCGAAATCTAGGGGTCCAAATCGATAATAATTTATCGATGAAAAACCAGGTGAACCACATAATTAGGTCCTGTTTTGGTACTATGCGCAATTTGCGTAAAGTTTTTAAATGGATCCCCATGGAAGCAAGGAAACCATTGGTCCAGGGATTGATCATCAATCGCATGGACTATGGTAATGCCCTACTGTTAGCTATAAATGAGGATCTTTTATCTAGGCTGCAGGTTTTGCAAAACACTGCAGCTAGGTTGGTCTTAAATCTTCCGTCAGGTTCTCCCTCGGCCCCAAACCTGAGACGGCTTCACTGGCTGCCTGTGAGAAAGAGAACGCGTTTTAAGATTCTCTGTTTGGCACACAAAAATATGTATGCCAGTGGCCCTTGCTACTGGAAAAAGAAGTTGAACTGGCATCAACCAAGCCGGCCCCTCAGATCCAGCAATCAGCACCTTCTTGCCTCCATCAGAATTCGCACAACTCGTAATGGAGGAAGATCTTTTTCATTCTTAGCCCCCACTCTTTGGAATAAATTGCCACTACACCTCCGCGCTACGGCTGATTACCACCGTTTTCGTAGGGAACTAAAAACATGGTCTTTTGACAACTGACCACCCTGTTTTCCTCTATCAGCTGTTTTAGTTGGAGATGCCTGTAAGCGCCATGAGACCTTCGGGTGATATGAGCGCTTTACAAATGTCCCATGATTTGATTTGATCTACGTACGTACTTGTACAATGACCGAGAGAAAGTTACATAACCGAAGTTTTCCCCGCTGCCAGAGTAACATGGTTGCATACGCTGTCCACAGCACAATGTAATGTGGTAGGGCCCAGGGGCGGCATCTTGCATACATAATGAACACACGGACACAGATAGATAGTGGAAATGGGTACGGGCACGTGCGCTCGACTAATTTTTATTACCAGGGTCACATGTCCAGTGACGTCTGTGCTGGATGCGTGTGGGGTGAGTGTAAGCCAGCCCTTCGGGAATGGTTGGTGCTGGCAACAAGTACAACAGTAATCATTGGATCAGACACACAGATTCAATCATAAAGGGTCAATGATTTGTGCTGCACTAAGGTAGGGGCAACAGATGTGAAATAATACACACAAGATTGTATCGTAAAGGGTCCATGACTTGTGGTACACTGAGGTAGGGGCAGCAGATGTGAAATTATACACAAAACATTGTATCATAAAGGGTCCATGAGTTGTGCTGCACTGAGATAGGGGCATCAGAAACATTCAGCGTGTGCGCAGCCAGCGATGATGCGTGGTGCGGGCGAGCCGCACTGGGAGCAATGTCGTTGCCTACTGGACTGAGTCATCTGCAATCGCGACTCGATGTGAATTGTGAGCCCTGCTATCCGCAGTGTAGATCGAAGGCAGTAGTCAGCACAGACATCGAAGAATGCTTTTAGTCACTTCCTGTTTACAAAATTTGAGGACATAGAGTACAATTCTGTCTGCAATAAATAAATCATGTCTCAATTTCAATTGTGAGCTCTGCTAACCGCAGTGTAGGTGTATGGAACAAAAGATGAAACATTTATGGAATACACTGTCGAAATATGTAGGTTTTAGGGATGTTATAGTTAGTTGCCTACTGGACTCTGAAATTAATAAATGAAGACTGAATTTGAATTGTGAGCCCTGCTGAGCACAGTGTAGGCCGGAGGCAGCGGTCAGGAAGGGCCTACAGCCACGTGGCGTTGACTTGAGCTGCATACAGTTAGTGGTAGGTGTGGCGCTCAGTGTGTGCGCAGCCAGCGATGATGCAATGTCTCTTGCCTACTGGACTGCGTCATCTGCAATCGCGACTCGATCTGAATTGGGAGCCCTGCTGACCGCAGTGTAGATCGAAGGCAGTAGTCAGCACAGACATCAAGGAATGCTTTTTGTCACTTCCTCTTGACAAAATTCGAGGACATAGAGTACAATTCTGTCTGCAATTAATAAATCAAAACTGAATTCTAATTGTGAGCTCTGCTGTCCGCAGTGTAGACTGCCATTCAGTGTTCCTTTGGACTTGCAAGATGAATTTGGTCATTGTACTAAAGCTATAACTGATATAAAACAAGTTCTTGAAGCAAGGATACTAAAAGGATATTATGTAGGTTTTAGGGACGTAATACTTAGTTGCCTACTGGACTCTGCAATTAATGAATCAAGAGTCAATTTTAAATGTGAGCCCTGATGACCGCAGTGTAGGCCGGAGGCAGCGGTCAGCAAGGGCCCACAGCCACGTGGCGTTGAGTTGAGCTGTACAGTTAGTGTCACCTGAAGCAACCAGCGTGTGTGGAGCCTGCGATCATGCGTGGTCCGGGCGGGCCGCACTGGTAGCAATGTCTTTTGCCTAATGAATTCTGTCTGAATAAGTCCACGTGGCATTGACTTGTGGTGCACTGAGTTAGTGGCACCTGAAGCACTCAGCATGTGCGCAGCCTGCGATGATGCGTGGTCCGGCCGGGCCACACTGGTAGCAATGTCTTTTGTCTAATGAATTCTGCCTTAATAAGGCTACGTGGTGATGACTTGTGGTGCACTGAGTTAGTGGCACCTGAAGCACTCAGCGTGTGCGCAGCCTGCGATGATGCGTGGTCCAGGTGGGCCGCACTGGGAGCAATGTCTCTTGCCTACTGGACTGCGTCATCTGCAATCGGGACTCGATCTGATTTGTGAGCCCTGCTGTCCGCAGTGTAGATCGAAGGCAGTAGTCTGTACAGACATAAGTCTGGGTGCTCTGCTGCTGGGTTCGCAGGGGGCCTGTGTCGAGGAGGCCGGCGGTCACGGCGGAGACCTCGTGGCAGGGTGAGGGCTGCCGCCCTGGCAGACGCTTTGGCCTTCCCACAAGTGAACCACGCCCAGAGCCCCAGCCTATTTATTCATACTCCTACGCTGGAGTGGGGTACGTTGGACCAGCCCACTCCGCTTCCGCTTCCAGGGGGGGACAACACAGCTACATGACCGAGATCTTCCCCACTGCCTGAGGTAACATGGTTGCGTCTATTGTCCACAACACTACAAGCACCAGCAGTATATGTCCACATGGAGAGGTTTGTGCTCTGCATAGTGAGGTCTGACCACCACATCACCGCTACACTTGGTATTGTGTGCATTTTTATTGATGGGTGACTTGCGTCCTTCACACATACTTGGTTGCCACATCTCCCAACATTCAGCTATTGTGTGGCTGAGGGACCATGCCGTTTTTGGAGGGTCCGCTGTCCTGTTCTGTGTTGCCTCGGTGGTAGTAAGGAGGGCGGTGGTCCGGGGGAGGTCCTGAGGGTGATGGCAGTGAGTGTTGTGGCCTTCTTGGGTGTCGGAGCTGCATGGTCAGTAGCTCTATGACATGTGTTGGTCTTTGGATGTGGTTATGGGCTGGGCTCCCTTTCACACTGTAGGTAGTCGTCCTGCTTTACACCAGTAAAAGGCAGATGTTAAATTCTTACTGCTAACGCAGCTTATCGCCTGTTTTTGGATCGCACCCCAGATTTGGCTGCTCGTTGAAAATATCGGGAAGTGGTGTTTTCATGTTATTTTTACACGGGAACACCAACTCTGCATATTATTAGCGTTAGTTGTCGCTCTCATTTGTGGCGAATTTTTTTGCGGAAGCTATTGTTGGAAAACTGGCGATATCGGCTGTTTTCACTAGGTTGAGAATGGAATGATAATTTAAAATCACTGAAAAACCATAAGTTTAATGAACATTATAATTAGAAATTAGCATTTAAAAAACGTTTGAAATTCACTGAAAAAACCGTAGGTTTCAGGCACGTTATAGTTAGAAATTAGCATTTAAAAAACCTTAAAAATTCACTGAAAAAACCATAGGTTTCAGGGACGTTATAGTTAGGTGGACATTCCACCGTTATAGTTAGTTCAGTTAACTATAACTCGCACCCCCGCAATGCACTGCTCATGACGTCACATATTACATCATTCATGGCATGGTCAGTGACATCACTGATGACATCACTGATGACATCATCCACGTGATAATCTGATGCACCTCATCACACCCTAATATAACCTTTAATACACCCTCTGTAAAATACACACTACCATTTTCAAAACCATCCACACACCAATACCAGTTACTACATACTCACTCACTGATTCCTAGGTCTGCACACACATCCACTCATTCACCTATACAATCACTTATACATGCAGTCACTTATCAATACAACACTATCATATGCACTCATACACCTATTCAGACACTCACACACCGCCACTCATCCATGGAGTTACTCACACACCTAGTCAGTCATGCAAAGAATCAATCACACTCCCATTTACTCACCTAAACAGTTATACACACACCACCTCACTAATTCATACAGACAGTAACGCATAGTTACTCTCTTATGTAATCACTGAAACAAGTACAGACTCATCCATACATACCACTCTCACAATCACTCAGTCTCACATATAGTTATTTATATACACCATCACTCACATATACTGGCTTTTACATATGTAGTTACTCACACATTTACCACTGAGACATCCATTCACTCACCAACACACCCATACACACACTCACCCACCCATACAGCTGTTTCCACATGCACTCTTGAACCCATACACCCAGTGAATCAATCACTCACACATCTATGCACAGAGTCGCACACCTCCAACCCACCCACACACACACTCAGTCCCCCATACAAATACTCAAGCAAACAATAAATAACCCATATAGACACTAATGTAGCTACTGACCAACCCATGTAGCAGCTTACACAACAACAGACAGACTGATACAGACATTCACACAGTTTAGTCACTAACCCATGCATTAAGTAAGACACGTTTAATCAGTCACTTATACAATCAGTTACATACCTCCTAAATCCTCCATCCAGACACTTATACACCCACTCATTCTTCAATACACCTTGCCATATATATAAAACATATTTAAACTTTACAGAAACACACAGTCACTGGATGATGTCATCAGTGATGTCATTTGAGATGTCATCAGTGATGTAATCAGTGACGTCACTGACCATGCCATGAATGATGTAATATGTGACGTCATGAGCAGTGCATTGCGGGGGCGCGAGTTATAGTTAACTGAACTAACTATAACGGTGGAATTTCTATGGTTTTGTACGAGTGAAATGTCCACCTAACTATAACGTCCCTGAAACCTATGGTTTTTTCAGTGAATATATATATTTATATATATATATATATATATATCTTCAATCGCACACATATACACGCTCTCAGTAACCAAGAACGCCGTAGTAAAGTATCCACAAGTTGTTTAATTCACAACGCGTTTCAGGGCAAAACCCCTTGATCACGTGAAACGTGCACAAACAGTGGGTGACTAATAAAGCATTCAATGAAGTCATGGACAGGAAAGAAGGACTACTGTGTATCTGAGTCATTCGAACAGATGGCAGACATGTTGGAAAGGTATACACAAACTCGAAAACACAGATCATAATGTATAACGTATTGTGGTACCCCCACTCCTCTGGAACTGCAAAATGCAATGGATTGGTGTTCATGGTATTATGAATTATATCCCCATTTGCGAAAAATAATTTAATACAAATATAATAGAATAAAATATTATATTCCTGTGTAGGGCAAGTGCCCTGATGAGACAGGAAGGGGGGGACGGGGGTGACATATCTGCGATGCGTGGCTGCCAATAAAGTGAAGTCTGAACCCTACATTTCGTACGCACTGAGCGGAGCTGTGTCATAGTACGTCTTATCTACTGGTAATGCAAGGCTGGCAAGATGAATCCATAGTGTTAAATACAAAATAAATGTCAGCCTGCAGGTCAGAGTGTTGCAAAATAAATCCCCCTAGGAGAGTAATTTACTACTGTACTGGGCAAGTGCCCTGTTGAGACAGATTGGGAGAAGGGGGAGACGTGAGTGGCAACGACCAACCCCATATCGAAAGGCAACAATAAATAGCTAGCAAAGAAACATAGATGGATAACGGGCAAGTGCCCAATAACGGACAAGGTGTCAGGAGAGGAGTCAGGAAATATCAGACTACTGGCAGTAGTCCCCAGTCCAACATGATACTGAAAGATTGCTGAGATGACATATCTATTGCAACATAGTTCCCCAGTCTCAGGACCGTGACAATAGGGGGAAAAGGGTAGGTGGCCCGTGAAAGTGATTACAGGTGAGGGGGCCCCTTCCTTTCCTCCTGAAATAAAAGAAAAAATAGAACACATGTTAGAATCACAGGTGGTCCAAAACAATCAATAAAGTGTCAAGTTAAAAATTTAGCAAATTAGATACATTCAGATGCACACAAGGAGTAAGAAAGCTGTAAAAACAGAATACAATAGGTAAACTGGTAGCACAATTAGTTATCTTTGAGATGGATAGCCATTTCTTCGTCAAAGTTCAGCCCACCCGGTGTCTTCGTTTGAAAATGCACAATCAATTTGGACTCTCTTTGTCTGAGTTTCAACACCCTGTTCCCTCCCCTGGGGTTGCCAACAATCTGTTCTAGGATGAAGAATTTAAGTAAAGACAAGTTGGAATAATGTTTCTCTTGAAAATGGCGTGCTACAGGGTATTTCACATCAAAATTAGTAATGGCCCTGCTGTGTTCAAGGACACGCTTTTTGGCCATATGTGTGGTACTCCCAATGTACCAAAGTTTACATGGACATTCAATGGCATAAATGGCAAAGGTGGTATTGCTTGTGAGAAACTGGTCAATAGTTTTGTTAATCCCATTGTATGTGACCTTATTGCGGTAGCTGCTGTTTTTACAAGCTTTGCAGTGCCCGCAAGGAAAGAAACCTTTGAGACCATGGTCATGCCTACTGGGGTATGTAGTGATGTCACTATGGACTAACAAGTCCCTGATGTTCCTACCCCTCCTTCCTGTATGTGATGTTGGGTCTAGTAGGAATACCCTCCCCGATTATGCTGTCATGTTTAAGGATGTCCCAGTTCTTAGCAAAAATACGTTTGATATTACTGGAGTCAGAGTTGAAGGTCATGATCATCCTGGGTCTATTATCTGTAGTGTCACTGGGTTCACTGATGTTATCTGAGATGGTTTCAGTTCTGCTAACTCCATCTGCCCTCTCTTTGGCTCTGCGTAATACCCAGTAGGGATAGCCTCTAGTCTTGAACCGTTCCATCATGATCATGCTCTCTCTCTGGTACGCTTCCTCTGTATTGCAGTTTCTTTTGCCCTCAGCAGCTCCCCATAGGGGATACTCCATTTGAGTGCCTCTGGATGGCTGCTGAGGGCATGTAGAATACTGTTACCCGCAGTGGATTTCCTAAACAGGGCAGTATGAATCTGGTTATCGACGATTTCAAGCCTGACGTCCAGGTATTCTGCCTTGGAGTTGCTGATGGTGCCTGAGAGGATGATGTTGTATTCATTGTTGTTGAGTGCTTTGATGAATTCAATGGCCAACAGTTCAGATCCTCTCCAAACAATGAATAGATCATCAATATATCTTCTCCACACTGCTACCTGTTCAAGATATCCGGCAAGGTATGGGTTGGTGGTCAGAGTCCCCTCCCAGTGTCCCATGAACAGATTCGCGAAACTGGGAGCGAAGCACGAACCCATCGCAGTGCCGGTAACCTGTCTGTATAGGACCCCATTAAACATGAAGATATTGTTAGTAAGACAGTAGTCTATCATCTCCAATATCATGAGACTGTGTTAATGAAATCTAGCTGGTCTGGTCTTCAAAAATTGTCTGCAGGCATCTAGGCCCTGCTTGTGGTCAATGATGGTGTACAACGAGTGTACATCAAGAGTGATCAGAAGAAGATCCTGTTCCCACTGTAAGTCCTGGATTTTGTTCAAAAAGTCCTTAGTGTCCCTCACGTAACTCGGTAATGAGACAACAAAATCTCTGAGGAAGTGATCCACATATTTGGAGTCATGCTCCCCTACACTACACTTCGAAGACACAATAGGACGCCCAGGTGGATTAATGGGGTCTTTGTGTAGCTTGGGTAAAAGGTAAAGGACCGGGAGTAATGGGTGGTAATTCTTTAAGTAACAGTACTCCTCCCATTCAAGGATCCCTTTGTCTCTCCATGTAATCAGTTTGTCCCATATGTCAGTAATACTGTTATTATAGGTTTCTATGTTGGTGGGAAGATAAAAATCAGTGTCACCCAGTTGTTTCATGGCTTCGGAAATGTATTGTAACCTGTCTAGAATGACCACATTCCCACCCTTGTCAGCAGGACAGATGACAATATTGTCATCCTCAGTGAGAGATTTCAGAGCCTGTCTTTGCTGGTATGTGAGATTGTTGGTACCACCCCTGGAATGCCCCTCCTTGGATCTGTATTTACAGAGGGCTTTACTGACACAGTCCTGAAACGTGTCTATGTTGTCGTGTGGTAAATTGGGTACAAAAGTGGATTTGGGTCTGAAATCAGTGCATGCAGATGCATCAGTGGTAACACCGAGCAACTCCAGTGCTTGTGTGTTGCTGATATCCGAAGTGCAGTCCGTGTTTTCCTGTTCTAGTTGTACCATGGTGATCAGAGTATCTATGTCACCTATGTTAAGATTGTTTTGTTCATTAGAGCTGAGGTTTCTCTTATTCCTATTTTTGTCGCCTAACCGTTTAAGTTTGTGCCATTTTTTTAATTTTAGTTTCCTCACAAATTTGAAGAGATCAATTCTGGCATCAATGTAATTAAAAGAAAACGAAGGGCAAAATGAGAGTCGCAGACACAGAGTCTGTTTTTCAATGTCTGTCATGGGTCTGCTGGAAAGATTAATAACAGTTTTATTCACCATTTCTTGATCCATTAGTATGTCTTCATGGAGCGGGTCCTTCTGTTTCCCACGTTGCCCCTTCCTCTGCCTCTTCTGCCATCGTTGCTTGATTCATTTTCTTCTGTTGCGGCGTTTCCTCGTCCTCTGCCTCTTCCTCGGCCCCTCTGGCCCCGTGTCTTCGGCGTTGGGGTGTCTCGCACTGTTTGTTTGCTCCGGCGTAATTGCCGGTATTCGTCTAAAAAAGTAATTTGACGGGTGTTGCGTTCTTCTGTTAAGATGTTCTCCACCGAAATGTCTGATTCAGTCTCACTGACTGATGAGGCTATCGATGGCATGTTATCACTCGCAGGGCCTGATTCACAGAACTAACTTATGTCAAAAACGTAAACTTACTACCATTTTGGTATTCACAGAATGCACTTACTCATTTTGGTATTCACAGAAGGCACTTACTCATTTTGGTATTCACAGAAGGCACTTACTTACTCATTTTGTGTAACTTACTCATTTTGTGTAACTTACTCATTTTGTGTAACTCATTTTGTGTAACTTACTCATTTTGTGTAACTCATTTTGTGTAACTTACTCATTTTGTGTAACTTACTCATTTTGTGTAACTCATTTTGTGTAACTTACTCATTTTGTGTAACTCATTTTGTGTAACTCATTTTGTGTAACTTACTCATTTTGTGTAACTTACTCATTTTGTGTAACTCATTTTGTGTAACTTACTCATTTTGTGTAACTCATTTTGTGTAACTTACTCATTTTGTGTAATTCATTTTGTGTAACTTACTCATTTTGTGTAACTTACTCATTTTGTGTAATTCATTTGTGTAACTTACTCATTTTGTGTAACTTACTCATTTTGGTATTCACAGAAGGCACTTACTCATCAATGAGTAAGTGCCTTCTGTGAATACCAAAATGAGTAAGTTACACAAAATGAGTAAGTTACTCAAAATGAGTAAGTAAGTGCCTTCTGTGAATACCAAAATGGTAGTAAGTTTACGTTTTTGACGTAAGTTAGTTCTGTGAATCAGGCCCAGAGTTGTTCTCTCCGTGGTACCTTGCTCCTTATATAGATGGTCATATTTGCGACTGAAGGTTAGAATTCTGCCGCTGTCGTAATCCTCGTAGTCCCGATCAAGTTTCCTTTCTTTCCTGGCCTTAATATCCTCCTCGTGCTTCTTGAGGCGATCCTTGATAGAAGTCATGGTTTTCTCAAAATATTCTGTCTCTGTCTGTTTCTTGAGTTCTTCCATGATCTCCTGTATTTGTTTCAAGATGTCATCTCTGTCAATCCAGGCGTATTTCACGAGGATTTCCAGCATTCTTCTGGAACTGAGCGTGGAATTCTCTGACCACTCTTCGAGCATCTTAGGATTTGGTGTCTCATAGGTGGGAATGGTAAAAATACGTAAGCCTCTGGGTGCCATTCCCTGATCAATATAGTTTTGAAGAGAAATGGCCTCCCACCACTTTGTGATTTAATTTCTTTTCAGTTTCTCCAACTTGCGAAACTTCTCTTCAATGGGCTGAATCTGACCAGTTCTATCTTCAGTGCCCTGCCTCGGTTTGCCTTTCCTCCTGAAAATGGCTAGTGCCGCCGCTTTTCTTTCCTGCTCCTCTTCCATGTGCACAGCAACTTGTGGTAATGTCAGCTATTCAATGGAGTGCTCGCTACCCCTGAAAATATCAGGTTCTTCTTGCCGCATGTGTCACACCAACACGCTGGTGTTTACAGAAATGGTCAGGCTCATATGCACGTCGGCTCTGAACACAATCCCTAGGGTGTGCAGGTGATCAGAGTGTGTGCAGTGTTCTAGAGGTGCCCCTGTTGTCCCGTTGCTGCTTCCCCGGGAAGAAGGGAAGTAACCCAACCGCCGCCGGGCAACTCCCCCTCCCCAAACACAAGGGGCGGACAACCAGGTCGGGGGCTTACCTCTCTGATGTCTGATCCGACGCGCTCCAGTCCCACAGATTTCTCTGTTCGTATCTCGTGTGGCCGGTCCTGTTTGCAGTCTCCAGTCAATATCCCAAAGAGAACGCTCCTTCCGACCTCCGATGGACCCGTGAGAAGTGGCGTGCTCCCCGGCGGAGCAAGCCGGTATTGTCACTATCTTCAATCGCACACATATACATGCTCTCAGTAACCAAGAACTCCGTAGTAAAGTATCCACAAGTTGTTTAATTCACAACGCGTTTCAGGGCAAAACCCCTTGATCACGTGAAACGTGCACAAACAGTGGGTGACTAATAAAGCATCCAATGAAGTCATGGACAGGAAAGAAGGACTACTGTGTATCTGAGTCATTCGAACAGATGGCAGACATGTTGGAAAGGTATACACAAACTCGAAAGCACAGATCATAATGTATAACGTATTGTGGTACCCCCACTCCTCTGGAACTGCAAAATGCAATGGATTGGTGTTCATGGTATTATGAATTATATCCCCATTTGCGAAAAGAATTGAATACAAATATAATAGAATAAAATATTATAGAATAAAATATTATGTTCCTGTGTAGGGCAAGTGCCCTGATGAGACAGGAAGGGGGGGACGGGGGTGACATATCTGCGATGCGTGGCTGCCAAGAAAGTGAAGTCTGACCTCTACATCCCGTGCGCACTGAGCGTAGCTGTGTCATAGTACGTCTTATCTACTGGTAATGCAAGGCTGGCAAGATGAATCCATAGTGTTAAATACAAAATAAATGTCAGCCTGCAGGTCAGAGTGTTGCAAAATAAATCCCCCTAGGAGAGTAATTTACTACTGTACTGTACAAAGGGATCCTTGAATGGGAGGAGTACTGTTACTTAAAGAATGACCACCCAGTACTCCCGGTCCTTTACCTTTTACCCAAGCTACACAAAGACCCCATTAATCCACCTGGGCATCCTATTGTGTCTTCGAAGAGTAGTGTAGGGGAGCATGTCTCCAAATATGTGGATCACTTCCTCAGAGATTTTGTTGTCTCATTACCGAGTTACGTGAGGGACACTAAGGACTTTTTGAACAAAATCCAGGACTTACAGTGGGAACAGGATCTTCTTCTGATCCCTCTTGATGTACACTCGTTGTACACCATCATTGACCACAAGCAGGGCCTGGATGCCTGCAGACAATGTTTGAAGACCAGACCAGCTAGATTTCATGAACACAGTCTCATGATATTGGAGATGATAGACTACTGTCTTACTAACAATATCTTCATGTTTAATGGGGTCCTATACAGACAGGTTACCGGCACTGCGATGGGTTCGTGCTTCGCTCCCAGTTTCGCGAATCTGTTCATGGGACACTGGGAGGGGACTCTGACCACCAACCTATACCTTGCCGGATATCTTGAACAGGTAGCAGTGTGGAGAAGATATATTGATGATCTATTCATTGTTTGGAGAGGATCTGAACTGTTGGCCATTGAATTCATCAAAGCACTCAACAACAATGAATACAACATCATCCTTTCAGGCACCATCAGCAACTCCAAGGCAGAATACCTGGACGTCAGGCTTGAAATCGTCGATAACCAGATTCATACTGCCCTGTTTAGGAAATCCACTGCGGGTAACAGTATTCTACATGCCCTCAGCAGCCATCCAGAGGCACTCAAATGGAGTATCCCCTATGGGGAGCTGCTGAGGGCAAAAAGAAACTGCAATACAGAGGAAGCGTACCAGAGAGAGAGCATGATCATGATGGAACGGTTCAAGACTAGAGGCTATCCCTACTGGGTATTACGCAGAGCCAAAGAGAGGGCAGATGGAGTTAGCAGAACTGAAACCATCTCAGATAACATCAGTGAACCCAGTGACACTACAGATAATAGCCCCAGGATGATCATGACCTTCAACTCTGTCTCCAGTAATATCAAACGTATTTTTGCTAAGAACTGGGACATCCTTAAACATGACAGCATAATCGGGGAGAGTATTCCTACTAGACCCAACATCACATACAGGAGGGGTAGGAACATCAGGGACTTGTTAGTCCATAGTGACATCACTACATACCCCAGTAGGCACGACCATGGTCTCAAAGGTTTCTTTCCTTGCGGGCACTGCAAAGCTTGTAAAAACAGCAGCTACCGCAATAAGGTCACATACAATGGGATTAACAAAACTATTGACCAGTTTCTCACATGCAGTACCACCTTTGCCATTTATGCCATTGAATGTCCATGTAAACTTTGGTACATTGGGAGTACCACACATATGGCCAAAAAGCGTGTCCTTGAACACAGCAGGGCCATTACTAATTTTGATGTGAAATACCCTATAGCACGCCATTTTCAAGAGAAACATTACTCCAACTCGTCTTTACTTAAATTCTTCATCCTAGAACAGATTGTTGGCAACCCCAGGGGAGGGAACAGGGTGTTGAAACTCAGACAAAGAGAGTCCAAATTGATTGTGCATTTTCAAACGAAGACACCGGGTGGGCTGAACTTTGACGAAGAAATGGCTATCCATTTCAAAGATAACTAATTGTGCTGCCAGTTTACCTATTGCATTCTGTTTTTACAGCTTTCTTACTCCTTGTGTGCATCTGAATGTATCTAATGTGCTACATTTTTAACTTGACACTTTATTGATTGTTTTGGACCACCTGTGATTCTAACATGTGTTCTATTTTTTCTTTTATTTCAGGAGGAAAGGAAGGGGCCCCCTCACCTGTAATCACTTTCACGGGCCACCTACCCTTTTCCCCCTATTGTCACCGTCATGGTCCTGAGACTGGGTAACTATGTTGCAATAGATATGTCATCTCAGCAATCTTTCAGTATCATGTTGGACTGGGGACTACTGCCAGTAGTCTGATATTTCCTGACTGCTCTCCTGACACCTTGTCCGTTATTGGGCACTTGCCCGTTATCCATCTATGTTTCTTTGCTAGCTATTTATTGTTGCCTTTCGATATGGGGTTGGTCGTTGCCACTCACGTCTCCCCCTTCCCCCAATCTATCTCAACAGGGCACTTGCCCAGTACAGTAGTAAATTACTCTCCTAGGGGAATTTATTTTGCAACACTCTGACCTGCAGGCTGACATTTATTTTGTATTTAACACTATGGATTCATCTTGCCAGCCTGGCGTTACCAGTAGATAAGACGTACTATGACACAGCTCTGCTCAGTGCGCACGGGTTGTAGGGGTCAGACTTCACTTTCTTGGCAGCCACGCATCGCAGATATGTCACCCCCGTCCCCCCCTTCCTGTCTCATCAGGGCACTTGCCCTACACAGGAATATAATATTTTATTCTATAATATTTTATTCTATTATATTTGTATTCAATTCTTTTTCGCAAATGGGGATATAATTCATAATACCATGAACACCAATCCATTGCATTTTGCAGTTCCAGAGGAGTGGGGTTACCACAATACGTTATACATTATGATCTGTGTTTTCGAGTTTGTGTATACCTTTCCAACATGTCTGCTATCTGTTCGAATGACTCAGATACACAGTAGTCCTTCTTTCCTGTCCATGACTTCATTGAATGCTTTATTAGTCACCCACTGTTTGTGCACAATTCACGTGATCAAGGGGTTTTGCCCTGAAACGCGTTGTGAATTAAACAACTTATGGATACTTTACTACGGAGTTCTTGGTTACTGAGAGCGTGTATATGTGTGCGATCGAAGATAGTGACAATACCGGCTTGCTCCGCCGGGGAGCACGCCACTTCTCACGGGTCCATCGGCAGTCGGAAGGAGCGTTCTCTTTGGGATATATATTGATATATATATATATATATATATATATATATATATATATATTCATCTAAAAGTACAAATACGATACAATACATAGAAACACTAAAAGCCAGTCAGGATACAATAATGGCTTATCGATTGGTCCATAATCTAAAATTCATTAGATAAAAAATTTATGTTTTTATGCGCATACAGTCCAGAGTAACAAAGACCTATGCCTGCTCCAAATGGACATCATTGTCCGCCATGTTAACCTAGGACATGCAATGCACTACACTCATGACCATTTAGGTATTAGCATAAAATGTAAAGAACAGAGAGACAATTAAAAGCATATTCAAGAACCTTAAAATTAAGATGTACATCAATCTCAGTCTTGCTCTTTTGACACACTCCTTCTGATTGCCCACATGCGGCCCGAAAACTTTGCAACTGAGCAAACAATTACCGGGCTAGAATCTGATTTAAGGATGCGGAGAACTTCCCCACTCAGACGTGTACCCAATAGCTTGCAGATTAGTTTGACCCATTTAGCTCTGGGACATGTGTACAGTGGACAAGCAAAAAGTACATGGGTGGTTGACTCTGTTGCAGTAACGCAAATGGGGCAAGACGGGGAAAATGTAGAAGGCTTTTGCCAAGAACTAACAAAAGAGTTCAGGGGAAGAGAAACCTACCCAGATCCAGCCTTAACAGGTGGAGTGGCGTACTCTAGGGTAACGAAACCCGGAACCTCAACAATTTATTATCAGAATTCAAAAGGGCAACCATCTCTTCGAAGCCCCAGATTTCAGCTCCATGAAGAGCTGAGCCCACTGCTTTAGAATCATAGATCTGGAGTGGTACTGCCACTGGTTTGCTAAAGGAAGGCCCTGTTCTTTTATCAAAGCCCCTGTTTTTTGTCTGTGCTTTAGGGTCAGCTTAGCTATGTTAGGCTTCCAAGACAAATCTTCCGAAAGGGTAATACCCAGGTATGCAAAGGTGCTCTCCCTTTCCAATGGAACTCCTCCTAATGAAAGTTTACCCCTAAAAGATTTGTGGGGGTTAAGGAATAGAAGCTTCGTCTTGGTGGTGTTAACCTCTAATCCTCGAGAATCACAAAAGGCTTTGAAGCGATTTAATAATAGCTGAAGCCCCCCTGGGGTTTTAGATGCTAACAGTGTGTCATCAGCGAATATAATATATATATATAAATATATTGCCCCCAATGGGGACTGACCCATGTGGTGAATGTCAACCCCCGACCTACATTTCTTTACTTTTTTTGGGAAAAGTGTGATTATACTTAGGGCCGTGATCGCCCCCTCTTCCCCCATGGCAAACTCATTCCGCCCCAAAATTTGCCCATATGCAAGGAGGGCCAACACCATGACATTTTTACCTTTTAAAAATGTCCTAAAAATTACCCACAGGGGTTGGGTGGTGGGGGGTCCGCCCGTTACCATGAGGGCCAACCCCCTAGCAAATATCTCTGGTGGCCTAGTGAGTTTTCTGGCTGTGGATCATAGTGTGACTGCTATCCACAGCCAGGAAACTGTTTCAGAAAGGCTGTATTGGAAAGGGAAAACTCTCCCCTTTTTAATGAGGCTTCCCTGAAATGTGGGGAGGCCTCTTTGGGCATTTTTTCCCCACTGGAGCAGGAGAGAGCACTCAGCTTGCTGCTTTTGGTGCTCTGGTGGGGAATCTGTGACGTCAGCGTGCCGCGAGGTGCACTGACATCACAGATGGGCCGAAAGGGGACGGGGTTGACTTGGAACCCCGGAGGATCCCTTTCAGCCCTCCCCAACAGACCTATGGGGAAGGGGTGCAGGTGTTGGCCATTGGTTTATTTATTATGATGATAAGAAATCCCGGTTTGGATAGCTCATTGTGAGATTTGAGTGCATTATAGCCAAAGCTTAAAAACGCTTCTGGAAATGTGATAAATAGCTCAAGAATAATGTCAGACATTAATTTCGACCACAATGTAATAATTATCTGATAATGCAAGACTAGTTATTTTGGGTTCCCAACCACGAGGGGCCTTGCTCTCAAGCCTTCATATCCAGCATTCAACACGGTACACACTCAACCCTACTGGAAATGTTTTATGATAAAAGGGGAATGAAGGATACAGTTCTGAGTAGGTTTCCACACTACTTATTGAATTGCTGTCAACATGTAAAGTTGGGAATTTTCTATCCAACCTATCAACATTAAAATAAGGTGTTACTCAAGGTTCTGTCCTTTGACTCACTCTCTTCAACTTATAGGTTGATCACCTGGCTTCCTCCTTTAAGCAATTTTATATTATTTATCAATTCAATGCCGATGATACCCAATGCTTTAAGAAAATCACCTCCCCATGTGACATTGACAGGGCTGCCCTAGAGCTATGCGAAATCTAGAAGTGGATGAAATTGCACCGTCTGAAGCTCAAGCCACTACAACAGAATTCCTCATCATCTTCCCTCCATACAGCAGTGCCCCAGCAAACTCATGGCTTGACTCCTCAGCAAATAACTGCCAGCCCGCCATAGTGGAATGTGGCAAGTCCCTAAGTTTTTACTGGACAGAAATCGAACTTGCTTGATAACATAAGTGCTGTGGCGAAAGGTGCTCAATATTAGTTATGACTGCTTCCAGGGTTTAAACCCTTCATTGCTCAAAGTAATTTTATGTTTCAGTAGTTCTTATTAAATTTTAAGTATGCCAAACATTAGGTGGGCACAACCAACAAACTTGAGCATCCCCATAGACATTCCCTTTTCCCCTATCCCTCTCTACTCCATGAGCTCTCCTGTCTCTCCATAAGTGAATGTAACAGGCCCTTTATCACTGCAGGACATGGAGCATATGTTATCAGTACAATCCTAAGTCTATTGTTATAGATTGGTGTCTACTAAGCCTAGTGTTCTAAGCTTTTTAGGACAAATTAAGCCTGTAAAAACTAAGGGGCAGATTTACAAGAAAGTGACGCATCTGTAGAGATGCGTCACTTTCCCTGCGCCACCATGCAAAACGCTTGCGTCACCATGGATGCGCCGTATTTACAAAACAGCGCACCATGGCGCAAGGATTGACAGATGCGTCAGAAATTCTGACGCATCTGTTGACGGAAAAGTCACGCATTGTTGCAGTCGTGTCGCAAGCACGACGCAACTCCAGCAATGCGCGTTGCGGCCTTTTCCCAATACACTGCGTCACTCCTTACGCCTGCTTCAAGCAGGCGTAAGGTTTTGACGCAGTGGCGTCCTAAAAGTCACGCAGTGAAATCTTGTAGATTTCACTGCATCACTTTTACGAGGCTTTCCTGCGTGGGAACGCCTACCCTGCATACATTATACCTGACGGAGGTATAATGTCACGCAGGGCTTTACAACGTGACGCATCTCCCTAGATGCGTCACGTTGTAAATGGGCCGCAACTTTTACGCCGCTGCTGCGTCACAAAAGTGACGCAACGACGGTGTAAAAGTGACGCAAGGGGCTTGTAAATCTGCCCCTAAATGTAGATTATTCAACACGGGGGTCCATATTCTGTAAAATATTCAATCAAAGTCCAGGGTGCTGTATGCCAGTTTCTCATCGATATCTGGTGCCCAGAGTCTCTGTGTCCACATTTCAACTGTTGGTGACATATTTGTACCCTATAGGGACAATATAATTTGTTTTCCTGCAACTAGGAGCTGTAAGATAGTTTTACCATGGCTGGAATGTAGGGGGGTCTAGTTGCTCTGCTGGGTGCCCTAGTATTATTGCTTTGGGACAATTCTTCAGTTTATTTCCAGTTATCTCTATAATGCTATTTAATATCTCCATCCAATATCTTTCTAACTTATGACACTTTGAAAGAGTATGTAGATGTATTCCAAGGGTTCCTCAGGACTTTCCAACATTCCCCTGACTTTTCATTATCTACTGTGTGTAACCACTCTGGTGTATAATACCATCTGTAAAGTATTTTGTAGCTTGTCTCTTTGCCCTTTGCATGTCTAGCAAAATTGTTTGCCCTAGTGAAGATATCAGCCCATTGCTTTTTTATTTATCTGATGTAAAGTCTAACTAATGTTCCCATTTTTTTCTCACACACAAATTTGTTGGTGCTGGGATTGGAGTTAAGAATAGCCTATACTTTTAAGAGTAGATATTGTGGATTGGTAAGCTTTTGCAGAAAACCCTTGAATTCAGTAAGGCCTGTTGTCACTCCCACTCTGACCCACAAGTGTATGCCCCAATATCTGCGCTGCATGTAATGAAAGCATTTACTCTCTGGAAGTCTGTATGTTTCCTTAACCTTCTCAAAAGTTTTGATTTCTCCCCTTTGATGAAAGTCTCACAATCTGTAGCATGTTCTCTGTGCAGGCTTTCTACTGGATCTGGTCTTTCCCTGTGATGAAGTTCTCAATGCTAAATTGCCACTGCATCAATTCTGTGCACCATATTGTCCAGAGTAGATTGGATCGCCTGCAAAACATCTGCCAATGAGGGGGGTTCCCTTCCTCCTCGTGATGCCTCATGGCTACTACCCGCCGTATTCTCCCCTCCGGACATCTGGCCCCTGGGGTAGAGGTAGTGCATATTCAGTATTTCATTGGTTTGCGCTCCGAACCCTTGTCTTTCACCATATTGCCTCGATGTATCAATGCCGTTTGTTCAGGGGATCCTCCTATATTTACCCGAGGCGGCTCCAAATATCCCTCTGCCAACTATCCTCCTGTGGTGCGCAAATAGCAATAGGTCACTCTAGCTATCCCTGTTTGCTGCCCTTTCTTGCTCACATGAAATATGGGGCCTTTTCCCTGCCGGCCTCCCAGTCACTTTTTTATGTCAGGGGCCTGTCAGAATGCAGCCCAGGGGTCACCTCATTCCCTCAATCGGCACGCACAGGGGCATTCACACACTGCTTCTCACCTGCAGTCCACTGCTGCCCGTGATATCTCTGTCTCTGAATCAGGGCCCTCCCGGTCCTCTCTGCCCAGTTTGTGTAGGGCATTCAATCAACAACTGGGGGCCACCATGTCACCTTGAAACTGCCTCTTCTTCAGGTTCGGCTCGCCTTTACCCTCGCATCGTCCTTGGGACTGTCAGCACTGGCTTGTCATCTGGAGCTTTGTGTTTGCTGTCCAGGCTTAGATTGTTTCCCCAGAAGGACCCTGCCCGCTCTCTCGGCAGCCGCCCGCTGCAGTATCTCCTCACCTCGGGCCGCCGGCTACTCGATTTAGCCCTGTCCGCTCTTTAGGACGTCAGCGCGGGCGTCTGTGTTTAGGCCAGCTTCGGCCAGTCCTCAGCACAGAAGGTCTCCGCCCCCGGATCATCGCAGCAGCAGTGCAGCTCCTCTTGGAGGCCGTCAGTCCGGATTGGAGGCAGTATTCACTGGGTTCCAGCCTTGTCGAGCGTAGACCCCCGGTCTCACAGCTATTTCATAGCTGCGGAGTTCCTTGCCATCTTCCGGGAGCTGCTTCCTCTCTCCTCACTGGTATGTTGGTTTTTCCAGCTCAGCCGCACTTCTTCAGCTGTTCACCTTCCGCCTAGGCCTCCCCAATCCGAGGGCCACAGCGGTGTACTTCCCAGCTCCTCACGTCTCCATAACTTCACTCTGTCCATATCGGTTCTCGGCCACTTCGACCTTCTTACATCGCAGGAGAGCAGTGTCGCTTCTCACTGCAGCTATCTCCTCCGATCTGCTACCCGGCTCAGAAAATGGCACCAGTGGCTCATCTGGTCAGTTTTTCCTTGGGGCCCAGTTGGCTCCGTGGGCGATCGTTCTTGGTGCTCCGACACCGTCAGGGAGGAGCATGCAAAATTTGTTCTCTGTGGATATAGGTAGAGCAGGCAGGATGCCGCAGGATGTTGCCGGATTACTGTGCCATTGACAGGAGCGCCGGTAGAATCGTCTACTCGGCCATCTTAGCAGGCCACGCCATGCAAACACAATTTCATGTGTTTGTTTACGGAAAGCACTTCACAAATGTTAGACCACCAAGCACTACTGCTCACCATATTTGGAAACCCAAAAGCTAAGATGCCCCTTTGCATTGAGAGGCAGGGTTGTGTTTATAGGAGTACGACTATACAATTGTGCATAAGTCAAGCAAGAACCAAAACCCTGCAGATTACTTCTCACGAGTACCCTTAGATCGGCACGGCTCGACATTGAAAACAGCTGAAGAGTACATCAACTTAATTGTAAAATCCAGCACGCCAGCGGCCTTATCCATTGAACAGATTGTTGCTGCTACAAATGCCGATAAACACATGCTTGCCCTTAAAGAAATCATCTCAGCGCAGTCATGGAGACAAAGTGTTTGACCTCTAAGTGATGATGTTGAACTTCAAAACTAAGAATGTATAGAATGAACTGTCTGTCACTAAAGAAGGCATTGTGTTGAGAGGCTCACGGATCGTCATACCCGAGAGTCTCTGACAGCAAGTCATTGAACTCGCTCATGAAGGACACTATGGCAGTGTCGCCACCAAAAGAGTCCCGAAAGATCGAATGTGGTTCCCGCGCTTGGAAGAGCGAGTTGAAAGGGAACTAAAGGAGTGCCACTTATGTAATTGCCTTTCTCTTAAAGTGACACAGGATCCACTAACCATGTCTGATCTTCCTGCATGTTCGTGGGAAAGAGTGGACTTTGATTTCGTTGGGCCCCTAGCGAATGGACATCACCTCTTGGTAGTCATTGACAGGTATTCCCATTTTCCTCTAGTGGAGGAAATGTCATCAACAACACACGATAAGGTAATTGAGCGGCTAGACGACATCTTTGCAGCATGAGGCATCCCAGACATCCTTGAATCTGACAATGGTCCACCGTTCAATAGCAAAAAGTTCCAGGAGTTTCTATCTAGACTCACTGTCATGCACCAAAAAAGTACACCCTTGTGGCCCCAAGCTAAAGGTGTTGTGGAACGATTTATGGGCACCCTACAGAGAGTGATCAAATGTGCATGGATAGAGGGAATCAAGCTCAGTCAGGTCGTATGTCAAGCCCTCCGTGCCTATCAGTCGACTTCTCACTCCACCACTGGTGAGTGTCCTGCCACCTTGCTGTTTGGGAGAGCTGGAAGAACCAAGCTACCTCGGTGGACCAATGAAAGAACTCGGACTGCTGATTAGATTCGTGCCACTGACACTGCTTGAAAACGTCAAATGAAGACATATGCTGATAAACGTCAGGGAATTCAGGAAATTGCCTTCGATGAAGGTGACTGGATTCTTGTCAAGCATAAACAGAAGTGGAAAACAGATCTTCCATTTGATACTGAGCCTCTGAGAGTTGTGCCACGCAAGGGACATACAATAACAGTGCAACATCTCGTAAAATTCATCACAAGAGATTTGCCACATTTCAGACATCTATCTCGACATTCATCAGCCCCTGTAATCCCAGACGGGGCTGTCCCACTTGACGGCCTAGATCAAACATTAGCTCCTGTACCCTTGGTGTCCACTCAGGGTGCATCTCAACTACCTCAGACCACGCGATCTGGCTGAACAGAGCGAGCACCTAGATGGCTTATTGAAGAAATATAATTCTGCTATTGTTTACACCTCTTTCTTTAACAAGGGGGGAGATGTAGTGTTTTAAGACTATGAGCGCCAGGGCACCTTGGGTCTGGGCAGACTCAATGATAAAATTATGTAACCATTTTGGGAGGTGTTAAGATGTGACTATTAATGGTTAGAAGATATTGAGAATGTTGTACACTGATGAATAAAGACATCAGTTATGAGCTCCGTGTGTGGCATGTTCATTTGGCATGCTCCAGTGCTGGGGAGGATGCTATAGTTATCATAGCTAAAAAGTACTATTACCCATCTGACCTGGTAACCTTTATTGAAAGTTTGGTAACCTTTATGAAAATTTAGTATATTTTGGGTTGTTGAAGAAAACTTTGGGGCATATTAGCAAGACCGGCGATAAAATTATCGCCGTTTTAGCGGCAGGAAACTGCCACTAAAACGGCGATAATGGGCTTGCTAATATGCGTTATGGAATTCCAATAGAAGCCCAGGTTAGATGTGCAGGACATCTAACCTGGGCTTCTATTGGAATTCTATAACGCATATTAGCAAGCCCATTATCGCCGCTTTAGCGGCAGTTTCCTGCCGCTAAAACGGCGATAATTTTATCGCCGGTCTTGCTAATATGCCCCTGGGTGTCATGTTTTGGTTGAGTCTGAAAAGTGTTTATTGCAAAAGTTAATAGTCTTTGAGTCACAGAGCATACCACCAGAAATTATCAAGCACCCCAAGGAATGACAAGATGCAAATTTATACCCTACTACAGACAGCTTCTAGTATTGATCACATGACAAAATTCATACCAAGATTGCAAGAAGCTGCTGGCTGAGCTCATGAGAGTTACAAGATGGCCTTCATAAATTAATAAAAATGTAAGAATTTTCAGCTGAGTAAGCTGGTTTGCAAAAGTCACATCTTGAGTGTCAAGGTGCATTTCTCCTCTTCACAAAGATGGACACAACCGGTGAGCAGAAAAAACATGGAGGTTAGGGGTTTATGCAGTCAAGCAGCACAATGTATGAAGTCAGATAGTTTTTTTCTCATGTAATAATGCGTTTATCACAAAAATACAGGGTTTTATGCAAGCTACATGGACAGATGCAGGAGGGCATCTGCACATAAATCAAGAATTTAGCAGTGCTTTCTATTGCTTCATCCCCATTTTCTCCATCTGTGAGTACAAACTACCTCACAATTTTCCCTGGTGAGATATGCACTGCTGTACAATAGACCCCTGGGATACCAGTGCCAAGGTACATCCATACTGTTGCTCTAATTTGTAGTTTCTAGCACAGAACACATGATACACATCCAATTTCATAGATCCTGAGAGACATTTTTGCTTGAACTGAACCTCACACAGATTCGGTGTAAGCCTGAGTAAAACATAAAATCACGCGATCTAAAAGCAACCCAAAATGAATGGCCAAAGAGATAAACATTACCTCTCCTGAGAACATTGTCAGCATAAGCACTGTCAAAAATCCTTTATTGTGTTAATTAATAAAAATAATTTGTAATTAATGTACAGAAACGTAGGTGTAAATCGAATAGATTATATGTGAGAGCTTAAAAATTCTGATCAATTTCATTGTGGGCTCCATAAAATTGACAATTCATAAGCAAAATCGAAACTAAAACCATATAATTAATATCCAGAAAGTGCTAGGGCTGTAAAGCGGCTTGATGTTCAATATAAGAAAAGTAGAGTTAAAATTGAATATCCTCCCATGGGGCTAAAAAAAGGCAGGTGATATCTGGGAGTAAAATTTTGCTAAGAGCCATATGGACTAAATGTACATAGCTGTGCTTATAGACATGCAAATATGACGTGTTGTATCTCGTTTTTACAAGACGCAGATAAAGCCTGTGATGATTCACGTTGTAGGTTAGAATGTTAGTCCAATTTATCGGCATCTTTAAAAGCTGCTTGCAACAGGAAAATATAGTTGCCGAATTTTGCAAGGTTGCATGGCTCCACTATATTAAAAACCAAGTTTGTGGCCTCATTGCAGGTTCGTATCCCATTTTTGAGGAACAGAGCATTCAAGAGTACAGGACAACAGCACAGCAAGTGGTTAAAAGTTTCCATCTGATATCCACATAGTCTGCACTTAGTAATCAGGGACAGGGATTGCCATTAAGGATTCAGTTCTTTGGTTTGTAGGCACATCAACCTTGCAGCCATGATTTGTTGTAGGCATGTCCTTCTGATTGCGTGCCGGAGATGTAGCTGTGGTCTAAGTTTTAATGGGTGGGCAGTATCAAATGAGGCGGCCACTGCAGCGAATGCCGGAGAGCTCTTGGATTTTAATTTTGCCGGATTGGCGAGTATTGACTGTACTTTAGAGTGTCGTTCGAGAATTTTTTTAAAGAGCCAAATGTGACAAAAGTTTGTTGTTTAGCACAGACAAATCAATTTGAAGTTTATCCGCTGCTTTGGTTAAATAATTCGACTATAGATTTGGCTTTCTGATAAAAATCTGTTGAAGAATTAATTTGAGAGTGTTCGGCGGAGCCTTAATGATCCTGTAATAGTATTTTAATAATGCTCCCATATTAGGCCACATTTGTGCCTCGAGACCAAATTCTAATCTTATCAAGTGGGCTCTTGTATAAGTCAGGAGTTTGAAAATTCTCTTATAGGCTTGGAGCTGAAGTTTGTCAAGTAATTTCGTGAAGGTTTCCGGGAAGGCCTCCTGACAATAGGTGAGTGCTGGCATGAGAGAGGCCTGAAAGACCCGTCAAATGGGTATGGTAGAAAGGCTCTCTAATGTTGTGTTAAGCTGACTTAATCTTGTTGTGATCAGTGCTGACTTCGTTTTCAGGTGACCCAGATGGATTTTGGGTCCACCCTTTGCTGACAGCCACACGTCCAGATAATTATAGGAGTTTGACCTTAGGATGGTCAGGGTACCCAGGCTCCAGGTGGCGCTTTCTTTCTTATTGCTTCGTCCGAATACAACCATTTTTGTCTTTCGCTCATTAACCGTCAATTTATTTACTTCATTATATTTGTGTAGAGCATACAGGGCTTTTTGTATCCCGATTCGCGAATGGCCCATTAGCATATTATCGTCTGCATATTGTAATAATGCAATTTTTGAAGACCCAATTGTGGGAGGAATCAGGTTTGCGTGTTTTAGGGCTGAAAACAAATCCACTGGAAACAAGTTGAATAAAAGGGGGGCCAGGACACACCCCTGCTTAAAAACCGCTGTTTGTCATTATTTTCTTTGTTATGTGTGTTGCAGACAGCTCGATCTTGACCCAGATAGACACATATAGAGACATTATTGCACGTAGCAGATGATTTGGAATGCCCCAGTCCTGTAATTTCTGCCAAAGAGTGTTCTGGTCCACTGAATCAAAAGCGGAGGAGTAATCGATAAAACATGCATATAAAGACTGAGATTTACGATTAAGTATTTGTTGAATTAAAAATGATATGGCCACAATATTGTCTGTCATTGACGCATTAGCCCTGAAGCCAGTTTGACAGAATGGGATCAGCTCGTTTTCTTCTACCCACGCATCTAGGTCTTTCAGCAGAAGTGAAGCGTAGCCCTTGGCTTCGATGTCCAACAGCATGCTTTTAGCGGTAATTGCCTGGGGCCAGCTTGTCACCCTTCTTAAAAATTGGGTGAAGTATCGAACTTTCCAGCTTTCTGGTGGGCACCCGGACAGTAAGCATCAATGGTATAATGGGGACAGTATTGCAGTCCATAGTTTTATGTCGTTTTTAAAAAGTTGGGCTGGGATAACATTTGGTCCTGGCGCTCCCGTAGATCGGATTCTCGACATGGTATTGAGATATGTTTTGCAGAAAAATTCCATCCATTGTTGGACACAGCAGAATCCATGCCAGAGTCGAGGTTTGGCAGGAGACTAGAAGTATTGGTTATGTACAGTTTTTTAATATGCTGTATCCACTGTGCCTCGTCAATTACATTGGAGCATGGACTACCATACGGTGTTTTACTTTTAATGTATCTCCACAACTCGGCATGGCTATGTTTGCCTAGAAGGGATTATACATGTAGCCATTCTTTATCCATTTGATCTTGTTTGATCGTCCAGGCCTGCCGTTTGTGAAGTTTTAATTGTTCCTTGAGTTTATGGTGCAAGTTAATTTTGGAATGTTGATTATGTGTCTTTCTCAGTAGTTTCCGCAGCCTAGAACTCTTTTATTTGCTAGCTTTAATTGAGGTCTTGTGTTGAAAAGATCTTGCTTTGGGTCTGCTAGAGGAAAGTTTTGGACCTATTACAATGTGAATGTCGTTGATGATGATATCCCAGTGTTCTAAGAGGCTTTGTCCATTTAGCGTCTGAAGAGTTGGAGCACAGATGGCTTTCCATGATTTAAATTTTTCCTGGGGGATCGGGCCCCATTTTAGTTGATGAATTTGTTGGCTTGCTTCGTCCCCTCTAGATGACCCGACTGCCTTCAAGTGGTCGTGCCTCATGATTTTTAATTGTAGCTCTATGCAAAGCGGAAAGTGGTCACTTGCGGATGATGGAAGGATTTTGAAGCACGCCAGCAGCTCCATGATAGTGGCCGTCCTAAACATATAGTCTACAGTGTTAACTCCTCTGAAGGTTTTCGGGAATTGAAGGTTTAAATGGCTCTGTTCTAGAGTATGTTGGAAGGATTTGAGGTTGTTCTGGTGAGCATATTCCATAGTTGGCCAGATGGCGTTTCTGCAGAGTTAAATTTAGGAGTTGATGCCCCTAGGTGATGGAGATGAAAGTTGCCGCAAATTATTGTCTCGTGAGTTGGGTGGTCACAGAGGAGGCCTTCTAAGGAATCACATAGGTGTGTAATCTTTCTGGCCCGATCCAAGACTAAACTATTGAAGTATAAATTAATCAGTATTATCTTTGTTTTACAGGCCATACTTTTTGCACGTTCGATTATAATAGCTTGTATCATGCCATTTTCAGTTTTGAGTTTTTTCATTTTAGCTTTAATCCTATATTGAGAGACCACCAGAAGGCCTTCCAAATATATTACTTTTGTTTGCAGAATGATGGATTTCATAGAAACCAGGTATGGTTATTGGGTCTAATGACCATGTTTCTTGAAAGCAGAGCACGCCATGCGATGTGATCAGGGGTCTTACGAGGGGCAGATTGAGTTTTCTGGATAGTCCTGCTACGTTCCATGAGAGGATCTTTAATTCTGTTTTGCAATTAGCTGGATGTTTACTAATGCTAGGAATAATGCCGTCCATTACTGGCCAGAGATGGGGCTATCCAGCTCCATTCTTGGTTATTCTTGCCCGCCACACGCCACATGATGACTTTTCTGAAAAGACCCTCTGTACTTGTAAACTGACATGATATGCTCATGGAACACTGTGTCAAGGCCTTGTGGATGTCCGACCCCCCTTAGAACACTATAAGTAGATATGCAAGAGCTTTGAGACTCTTTTTGGAACTTTAGGGGGAGTGGGTATTTTGGTCTCGTGTGTATTGACGGGACTATGCCCCAGTCTTCAAAGATGGTTTTGTTAGTCATAATTAATTCCACAAGTATGGGTGACTTCAGTGTGATTATTGTGGACTCTCTGCAATTAGTGCGTTCTGGTGGCGTTTTAAATTCGATGCTCAGAATGTCCTCTGTTGTTATATTAGTCAAATTTGGGATGACTTTAAAAAGGCATAGGAAGTTGGCACGGATAAGGCTGTCGTGGTTGCCCTCTGAGCTATATTGCGGCATTAGAATCAGTTTAGAGAAGCTGGAATTGCTATATGTACCATGCATGTATAGAAAGACGTTGCTGCTTCATTTTGTGGAGGGCTGAAAATGTAAGCTTGACTTAGGGGGTCATTATGATGGCTGAAGGACCGCCACCGCCAGCCGTGCGGTGGCGATCCCTCTGCCATCGAACGTGGATTCTCCGCCCGCCAGATTAGGATGGCGGGCGGATCCAGACCGCGACCGTGGCGGGCGCAAAGACCGCCTGCCACGGAACTGCCACAGGCAATCATTCCGATTGCCTGGCGGAGCGGTCTGCATCCCTAAAATGGTGGCGGTGCCTTGCAGGCACCGTCCGCCAAATTAGGATGCTGGCTTCAGCCAGCCTTTCCATGGCGGCGAAACCGCCATGAAAAGGCTGGCGGAGATTGGTTTCGAGGCATGTTGCGGGCCCCCCTTGTGTTGGGGGGAGGTGTTGGTGCTCTGGGTGTGTGGTGCCTGCCACGTAGTGCAGTGAAATGCACCACATGCATTTTTAACATAACGGCGGGTGCTGCAGTCAGCAGCACCCGCCGCAATGTTAATTTGCAAGATGCGACCGCCATGGTGGCGGTCGCATCCTAATTTGGAGTGCGGGACCGCCGCATGCATGGCGGGCGGTCCCACTCCCGACACGATGGCGGATGGACTGTAGTCCGTCCGCCATCGTAATCGACCCCTTAGTTGGCTGTCACTGACCTGATTAACTTGATGGGTTGCTAATTCTAAATTTATCCCCACCCAAGGGTTCCTAACTGTTTGTTGGTATAAACATTTCCTAAAATTAGCAGGTCCAGTGATGGCTTGTTGCGTGGGTGGGGAAGAAGCGGACTGTGAAGTTGTTGCTGTTACTAGAGTTGGATCCTCTGGGGATCCAGCTCAGTGCTCGAATAGGGAAAGTCTAGGGGGATGAATATCAGGCAGTTGAATTGTTTCTTTGAAGTCTGCTGTGTTCATTCCTGTGCCTCTGATTTTAAAAAGCGGATACACTTTATTGGCCTTAAATTCGTGGAAAGCTCTTATGTTCTGCTCCGAGCCTATTGGCTCTGTTGGAATGGCTAAGGCCCCACATACACCGTCCTCTGGTGTATGGATGTTTGTTTCCTGTGCCATTTCATTATGAATTTGTGCGGGAACATCTTAGGGGGGCTTGTGGATCTTGGGGCTGCAGAACTTTAGCCTGTTGTGCTTCGGGGCTAGCAGCTGAAATATAACCTTCTGTGGAATTAAATTCGGAAAAGATGCTTTCCAATGGGTCTGCCAAAGAAATTTCTATTATTAAAATGGCTGCATTTTGATCCTTCGGTTTAGATGCCGAAATATTACTTTCATAGGAAGATTTGGAAGGTATATTTTGTTCTTCCTGCTTGGTTATTGTAGTGACTGTAGCCTCCGGGATATGTGGATGTTGTGCATTGCACTGAGGGGTTAGTAGAGGTCTTTTACTAAAAAGTCGTCAATTGTTGTGTTCTTACCAATTGTGGATTTCCTGCTGATCTGGTTAGCGCATGCGGCAAGTATGGAAATTGCCTTTGAGCCCCCAGGGGACTTGGCCATAGTATCTCCTGGCAGCCTGAAAGTCCAGTTGCCGTTTTTGCTTGGTACACTTGCTTGTTTATGGGGGCTGAGTCCACACAGACTTCGCTCGACATTAAATCTGCTGAGTGTAGTGGCTCAGAATGCGTTAGCATTATAGGCAGTTTTATTGCGTTAACACTTGAGAGATTGTACTTGTGGAGACGGGTCTGTTTTGTATTTGACAAAGCTTTCACGCGGCGCAGGTGGAATAGTCTGTGAGGCAGTTTCCACCCTAACAAGCATTGGCATAGCCAATAGGTCTCGCCTTTGGGACCTTATAAGCATTATAGCCGCACAGACATGCGATCAAAAATTATATGAGAGGTGAAAGAACTGGATGCCTTCATTCCACTGAGGTCTGGGCAATCAGGGAGAATATGGGCAGTATAATGAGTGAAAACAAAAGCGCATGCAGGCCTTCTTTTACCCCTACACACAGCAGCAACATGAATCTATGAAAACCCATCACACGAGTCTGCAAGCCCCCCTTGCCCCTACACGTAATGTAGCATGAACATATGAACACCCAACATCACAGTAGCCTGTAGCAACGGCCCTACCAACTACATACATTTTTTGTGTATGTGAATTCCAAGATCACAAGAGCTTCCAGTTTGACATGCACATGTGCAATGCCCCTATCTGAAGGCTAACATTACTGGAGCCTTGGCGAAACGGAAGAGCAGGGTAGATCGACATCTGAAGACAATCACAGGAGCAGCACACAGACAGACACACAGATGTAGTGACGCAGAATTAGTGAAACCTTCAGCCAGCAAAGGCACGTGGCAGTTTGTGCTAGTTTTTTTTTTTTTTTTTACATTTGAATATACGCAGACCAGGAAGCGAGATCTGAATGTGGCATAGTTCTGTGTTTAATGTGCAAGGCTGTGAAAGTCCAGACTTGGAAGCTGCACAAACGCACAGCTTCAACGTTTTTGTCAATGGACGAGGAACACGCCAGAAAAAAAACAGACCTGCAGTTCTGATCCCTGGTCTGCAACGTTTAACGTAAAATTAGCATAACGGCCAAAAATTTGGGGACAAAAATAAAAACTGCTTTACTGCAATACATTAAGAACTCTGTTGAACTTAAATGTACCACGCTGCGCTATAAACAAAACGCCTCGCTTTCCCCAAAGTGAAGCAGTCTATCTATTGTAAGCTAACACCAAAGAGAGTGTGAAAGCTTACCCCAAACAAACGCAGCGGGGGAGTGGGAATACTAGCCCGACAAAAGAGAACACTATTAGGCGGGGGGAGGGGTGTGATGAAGAATGCTCTCTTGAGAGATGGGGAAGCCCATATTGCTTCAGGGCCTCCTTTGACGGCAGGTGGCCAGAGTTGCATGGATGGCCATGAGTCAAGCCCAGATAAACAAAATGCGAGGCCATTGCCCGGAGATATCAGTGGCCTCTTAGGGAACAATGCCAGCGCCACTCATTAAAGGAAGCAAGATGTTATTTCCTGGCCCGTGACAGCGCGATTAGAAACGTCTAAATGAAGAGCAGATAAACAATCTCCGAGAAGGCGGCTGCAGAATCAAAGTGTGTCAGGAATCTCACCGTCTGTCCGAAAATCCCCCAATTACTCCGAGATGAAAAATCTCCGGATCCCCTTCAAAGCCTTTGAACTGCAGAAGGCACAGAGACTGCGGCAATTTAATATGAGGCGCATCAAGACGGTCCTCGGGGAGGTGCGAGACAAAACATGAGAAAGGGACAGAGTGGGATGAGGAACAACCATGGAGTGGTGGAAGTAAATAGAGAACAAGAAAGCTGCCACAAACCTTCGCAGCTTTCTATGCCCCCTCCCCCCTTAGCCTGGAGGGTGTCTGGGTGCCCTACATTCCTCCGAGGAGACATCAAGGCCCGACTTCACTCGCTCCCATCGCATAAACCGGGAACAATTCCCATGCAGATCTATAGGAAAGGAAAAAGCACCCAAACTAGATAAAAAGACACAAGCGCTGCTCGCGCCCACCGTTTCCCTGACAAAGGCTGCAGGGGCTGCGCGAGCCAGGCGCAGACATTATCGGCAAAAGTGAAAGCGTTTCACTTGCGGGAGCGAGCAGCACCAGGAGCGATAATTGCTACCATATGGCGCCGCTCGCTCCCTCAAGTGAATCGCCAAACGTGCACGCGTTGCAATTGAAGGCAATGGAACGCGTGCACGTTTTTGGCTGAAAAGCCGAAGCGATTGCTAAAGGTCTTTTTGCCTACGCAGCGCATGCGCGCTGCGTAGGCGAGACCTAATAAAAACGGAGTTTGAGCTCTGTTTGAACTTTTTGCTGTTCTCCTTCTAGGCCTCTGCGCGAGCCGGCGACCAAATTTGGGGCTGGATGCAATTGATGGCATCTGCTAAGGGCTCCCTGGGTGAGCCTTGCTGCCTCCTCTCTCTTCTTTATATTTTCTTTTAGATGTGTTTTGTTGCAAAAGGCACCTCTGAATGGGTAATATTAAGGCTTACGTTCAGGAGACCGCTAATGAGCCCACAGCTGTACTCTTTATTTCCCACTTGTAATAGGATATAGCAGGGAAGCCAGTTTATGAAGAGAGTCTAAAGAGTCTAAAACTGACCAAACCAGAAGGAGCACAAGTCGGATGAAGTTGTGGGAATACAGACGAGGTAAGGCGGACCCCCTCCACCCCTCCTAGTCGGGGGCAGCAGTTGCAGTCCTTCTGTAGTGCCTTGCTCCCCACGTCAGTCTCTATATTGTCTGTATGCCCCGACATGTGTACTGATAGTGGCTGGCATTGTCCCCTCTGAGAAGTTTGGGAGAAGCTAGCAGTAGTTAAAATAGCCAAGGGTTCGCTGACTATCGATCCAGTGGGCTATGGTCGGTGTGCAGAGGGCAAAGGCCACGCTTGGAGTGCACCGTACAATGGGCCTGGCAGGTCTAAACAATAACATGTGGTGAGGTGCGTGGGGAAGCTATTGAGCTGGGTGAGGGGGTGCAGGGATGCAGGGGGATGCAGTTCTTACCGGATGCAGTAGACTGAGGCAAGGAGGGTCCAGCCCCCTAGCTGCAACCGGTTGCCTTCTGCCTGCACCAGCCTCTCTTCTGTCCTTGCTCCTCTCTTTGTCTCCTCCTTGTCTCTGAGCTCCAAGGCGAGTGGGACACACCGGGCGAGCCACAAACTGCACCCGGACCTAGCTGGGCCGCCTCCGCGGTTCGCCCGGCTCTCTCTCAGCAAGAGCTGACTGAAGCTCCTGCACTCTCTACCTCAGTCACAGGCAGGCGGGTGGGATACTAGTGAAGAGCACCATGGGGTGCTGAGGACTGAGGCCCCTCTGTGCCCCCCTCTGTACCGTAGCGAAACGGGGGGGGTCCCAAAGATGCGAAGACGTGGGGGTCGGAGCATCCTCAGCGCATCTCGCTGCTTCCTGCAGGGCCATGCTCCTCTGCTCGGCTTCCGGGCGTCCTGTACGGCATCCAACGTACTCAGCTCATCTGTTCTTGCATAAGCAGTGTTAGGGGTCCCTGGAGTAGCATCTGCTTCCCTTGGATATGCAAAATTGATGACCATGTTATGGTTAGCTATAGTGTGGTGGATCAAAGTGGAGATGCTCTGTCATTAGTTTTTGGGTTGCATATTAGATATATTAACCAGCACATCATATACATATACTCAAAGTGTGATTTTTACGTTAAGACTGACTACAGTTATTATGTGTTCACATTATTATTCATATTTAAAGTAGGCCTCAGTTTAAATGACTCACGATAGCAATGAAAATGCATTTTGGTTGCTGTATTATGCCTTTCTTCCTTTCTCTTGTTTGAGGAGCCAAGCTACAGTAGTTTAAGCTAAATAAATGTTGCAAATATTTGAATTTCTGTGAGAAATGTTGTCAATATGTGCTCCATAGTCAGTGAATAGCGAATTTCCACACCTGGGCTTGTGAATAGCTGACCGCAATCTGTCGTCTTGGTACGAGATATCGCATGAAGGTTGTGCAGCTATAAACTTTCATTGTGCCATGCCTGGGAAGAAGACGACAAATCCTTTATCATAAATTGTGTTATTCCGATTGGTTCGCTCTCCCTGAGAATCATGAGGATTGTTGCATCTTGTCGAGATTTGTATGTTTTAATTGTGCATTGCTGAGCTAGTTAGATTCAGGTGTCCCTTTCCTCTTTCCTGAGACTACAGGTCATAATTTGCTCCTGCTCAAAGAGTTAGATGTGGTATCTTAGGTTACAGAACCTGCAGGACATGGGGTTCTGTAACCATGTGATGTTCTGTTACCATGTGATGATGTGCTGCTCTGTATCCTGCAAATCATCACTGGAATGTGAGGGGTGAAATTCTGAGAAGGCTGTTGGAGAAAGTCTAGATTGGAGCTGTCACACTCCCTTGCTGTAGATGGGGTCTCTGATCCTTGATACTTGAATAAAGACGTTATATATCTGTTGGGATGTACCAGACGTAACCCAGTTGTATCATTGTAGTTTCTTTATTAAGTATAAGTTACAGGTTGGTTTCCATGTAAAGCAGCCCCACCAGGAGCAGCCTGCCTGCTGCTCAGCCTATCTTCAACTGTCAGATCTCACCACACAGGAACTCAAACATTCCATGCATCTCCATCACACCAATATTCCACTCAGAACACTCACACTGGCTGAGCAGCTAGGAGCTAGGTAACATGGAAGAAACATTAGTACATAGGCAGGATATAACAATATCCTTCTCAGAAGTTGTTGTGGATGATTTTTAGAACGTAACTGTTATGGGCATGGACACACCTGCACACGCCCCACCCTGAAGTAGAATACGATGATTGCACAGTAGCTTCAAATGATAATGAATGAACAATGTCAATGAGCAATGCACTTTACTTGTTTCATTCCATGTTACTATAGCAATGTTCTTGTTTTATTTCATGTTATTATCCTTCATTCTGGATAAATCAACAAAATCCGATGTTAAGCACGAGTATGTTAATTACACGCTCACCAGCAGTTCTACTTACACCTTTAAACTGTCAAACATGTTTATAAACTTTCAAACATGCAACATGTGTAGGAAAATCAGCAGCGGTGCGGCGAGGGTATTTACACCACTCCCGCTTGAACTCCAATGCCTAGCCTCGTTTGATCTCAGCCCTTACCTGACTCAAATTCCTCAGCGGCCTTCTCGGGTGATCCTGCTCCTGGATCCGACATCTTCGGCTGGCCTTGCTTCGTCCTCCCATCCTCCGCTCAGGTAGCTGGCCTCTCTTCTGGTCCTTCCGTCTTCTGCTTCGGTGGTTATTACCGTGAACCCTGTAAAACAGGCACAAGAGAAAAGAACAGTGAAATCACAGCAGCGATCGTAACGGTAAAACAAAAAAGACTTCAGATATTCCAGTGAGTCTCATTTTCTTTTAAATAAAATGTGCACAAATGACTTGAACTATTTTATATTCAATGATCTTTCTAGTGGATCTTAGACTGTCTGGTGGGCTCAGCTGACTTTTTATGCACGCATAAGAGACATTGCATTGAAAAGACACAGAGGAAGCATGTTGTTATTATGGTGAAGATTAAACCATACTTTTGCTACAAATGGGACTAAGACAACAGTCTAAACAGGCATACCAGTGAAAGGCTGTTATATACATTATTTACATTTTTATTGGACATTAATCCTCGCTCTGTTTGCTTTTCTTTTGCCTTTTTTTGGTAATATCTTTGTCTTCAGGAATATCAAGCCGAAACCTTGTACAGAAAAACCTTTAGGTATTGAACATGTGACATATGCACTATGTATAACAATTAATGGTGAGGGAAGTTTCTTACAATATATTTATTCTGCTTCACAGGATGCTCATACTCCCATAAGAGGCCGCTTCCATGGTAATTGCTCTAAGATGAATAATCCAGAAATGACGTCTCTGAGTTATTAAGATATTGTTTTCGCATATTTAGGTAGGACGAGTTTTAGCAGACTTTTATATTATACTGGGTTACTCTTGTGATTAGTAATAAGTGTATTTATCTTTTTAGCAAATTCAAGTCATCCCTTGAAAGATGCTCATACACATCCAGAATCCTCAAGCTGAGTGTCCAAGGCCTGTCCAGAAATTCCGAGAGATGCACCATTCAGCTCAGCAAAGAATCCCGGTATCTTCAATTATCTTTTCTCTTGTCTCTCATCCCAATCCCCTTTCCCCCTGTGTGCTTTCGTATTGGCGGTGTGTTTTTCTATGTAAACTGCCATTCTGTCAGTTCCCAGGGGAATTGGAGAACTGTCGTTGCCAAGGCAGAACAAACTGGAGTTCAGGTGAGTGGCTTGTCATAACAGAAGGCTAAGCCACAACACTTGTTCTTCCTTGGCTTCGACTACGACATGGAATTCTCACAAGACATCTCCCACATAGCCGAACTAATTAGTGGCTTACATTTAGAAATGGAGCACTTAAAACAAGAGAACCTCACACTTAGGGAGGAATTAACAAGAAGTAGGTCTGAACTCACTCAATGGAGAGAAACAAAGGTACCTGCATCTCGTCCCATTTTAGCTTCACCAAAGTTTGGTTCCACAACCTTTTCTCCTCAAGCCTCTTCCTCTCAACGTTCTGATCAAAATTTACAGGTAACTGTAGTTACCCCGAACCCAATTCCCCTGGCCATTCCTGAACGTTTTATGGGGGATAGTTCTCATTTTGCCTCATTTATGAGTCAATGTCAATTGCATTTTCTTTGCAAACCCCAAATCTTTAATACTGATGCAGCAAAGATCGCCTTTATCATTTCCTATCTAGGCCGAGTGGCCGCAAACTGGTCAATACCTTTGATTGAAAATAATGACCTTCTTTTGAATAATTTCACGTCCTTCAAGGATGCTATGACACGCCTTTTTGCATGTCATTTTTTCATCCAAGATAGTGACAACTAGTTATTAAACTTACGTCAGGGGTCCAAGATTCTCCTTACTTTTATAACTAATTTTAATCGATTAATCTCTCAAACACGTTGGCCTGAAGAAAAGTGGACTTCTTTATTCTATAGAGGACTTAGGGACGAATTAAAAGATTCACAGGCTCATATCGCAGACTTGCCTGAGGACTATACCAAATTCATAGATCTGGTTGTAAAATTAGATTAGATCATAGATTAGGAGAGCGAAAAAATGAAAGACCACGCGGAGAACACAGAACAATTATTGTAAAAACAGAGAAAAAAGAAACAGAAGATAAACAAAATGGTTCTGAACCCACGCAAATCGGTGGCCTAAAAGGCCCATTATATCTTGAAGAGAAAGAACGTCGTCGCAAAGGAAATCTCTGTTTATATTGTGGCAAGGCTGGACACTTTGCTAGAAAATGTCCAATAAAACCCAAGAAGAAAAAGATAGTAGCAAACATAGACACAAACCAACTAGATTTGGGAAACTAATTTTCGCGAAGGGTGTTGGGATCGTCCCTTCGAGAGTAACAGAGTCACAAGTCTAACAATACGTCACCAATATTATCAATCACATTCCACGACACATGACTATCAGGATTACCTTTATTATTTCAGCACAACAAAGACACAGTCTTTCGGTTTTACTAGATTCAGGTGCCACAGGTAATTTCCTTGATTTAAGCTTAGCAAAAAAGTTAGGAATTCCACAGGTGACCAAGGCTGAACCTGAACCAGTGAGAGCTGTCGATGGTTCCGCTCTTTCGTCAGAACTCATTCGGTTTCAAACTTCACCTTTAACTTTAGTGTGTCAAAACAGCCATACACAAAAGACCGTTTTTGATCTCATCGATACCCCAACATTTAGAGTAATACTTGGTGTTCCATGGCTAGAATTACACAGTCCTAAAATTGACTGGGTACAACGGACAGTTACTTTGGATTCATCATTTTGTAGGACACGTTGTTATTTAGAGGGACAAGATCCTGTCGCTCCTTTACATTGTGCTAGCACACAGCTGACACCCCTTCCACTGTTGCCCAAAGAATATCATGACTTCGCTGATGTCTTTGATCCAGTTCAAGCCACGCAGTTACCACCTCATAGGGTATATAATTGTCGAATCAACCTGATCCGTGGTGCTGTCCTACCATGCAGTAGAATTTACGCACTCACTGAACCAGAGACATAGGGGTCGATTCCGATTCGGGCCGGAAAAAGCACCGACCGACTCGGATCCGGAAATAATTCCGACCGACACGTACCTGTAGCGCCCGACACGCCAAGTACGATGCAAGGCGTGAAAAATCCGACCGACACGTACCGAACCCAAGTCGAACGACCGAGCCGCACGGAAAACAGCAATCCGGTCGGAAAAACACGTGAATCCAACCGACCGACACGCACCCGGAACAAATCCGACCGAAACGTACACGCGAATTCCAAACCGCAAAGTACGATGCAAGGCGCGAAAACCACGAGCGAGTCGGACGGAGGCCAAGCCGTACGACCGACACGCATACAAAACCGAGCCGAAGCAACACAAAACACCGCGACCGACGCGTACGCAGCATAGAAAACTGCACAAACACAGCGTGAACGAAACGGAGAAGACCGTACGAGACAAATGCAGGGTCCGACTCGGTCACAAGAACGTTTCCAACATACACAGACAGTACAAAGGAAAATTCACCCAAAAAAGGCCAAACAAGCAATTACCAAGCCAATAAATACTGGGGGGGGTGGGGACAGAGAACAAAGACACACCCACAACTCCACCCATATAAAGGACACAAATCACAACCATGAGCCTTTGCAAATGCCATTCCACTGCCAGCACCCAAGAGAAAGCAACCACACACCCACAGCTCATCCCTCACACAAGCCACACACCATCAGCACACCAACAAATACCTACCTCACATACACCCAGCAAAACACACACTCACACACCCTCACCTGCACACCAACACACACATCACTCACCATCACCACCCATCACCATGCCCCCCAAGAAGAATCCCAAGTTCCTAGATTGTGAATTGGAAGTCATGGTAGACGAGATCCTCAGGGTAGAGCCACAGCTGTTTGGCACACTGGTCCAACAGACCCCCATCTCCCAGAAAACCAAGATGTGGGAGAGGATCATCAACAGGGTGAACGCACAATCACCATGTCGGCGCACAAAGAGCGACATCCAGAACAGGTGGTATGACGTGCGCAGGAGGGTACGGGACCTGCTCAAGAAAGACTACATCAACAGCCAATACACCGGCAGTGGCCCTCCTGCCAACCCAATATACCTCAGGCCCTGGGAGGAGAAGGTGCGGGCCATCCTTCCGCTAGTGAGCGTATATGGACTAGAGGACATCCCGGAGCCTGGTGAGTACACAACAAATGTACACAATATACTGCCACAAAACACACACACATCACTGTCAAGGGGAGAGTCAAACCATGCACTCATAGCAATTACACAGCAACCAGAACAGAATCATCCCAAAATGTGTATGTCAGTCAGATAAACACAACACATGCCATCAAAAAAGTCACATCCAACTGTGCCATCACATGTACAAACACAACTACAACTACAGCTAGGCAGTGGCACAAATAGAACTAACAAACACATCCAGACATGTAGCCACCACAACAACACCAACACACAGTGAAGACCACTCAAAGGAAGGAATTCTGTGTATGCTGGCCAAGTCAGTGTAGCCAATAGCATCATGGGAGTCGCAGTCACACATATTGCCCCCCAACAACTGTCCCATCAACACCACCATGAACCATGCGCACATCACAGGGAGTGGAGAAGGACTCACAAGATGGCTGACACTGGCAACTGCTGTGGGGAGCACAAGGCCCTGCTGGCAACTGTGCACCAACAAACAGCAGGACACCACTGACTGACATCCTGAGAGACAACTTCCACTCCCTGCAATGCAAGCACGTTCCATGGTGGGATATCTGGCTAGCTGGGTGGGAAGGAGGACTTGCAGCACTGACCATAGTCACAAGCACCTCCCCTCACACACACCCCAACACAAACTCCACAGAACCCACCTGGTAGAATGCAATGCCCCCATCCTAACACAAGATCCCACAAAGAACCACCACCCTGGTTATGTTGTGTGAAGCACAGGGCCACTCTTGGGACTTTTAGCCAAACAACTGCCAGGACAACACTCCCAGCCATCCTGTCAGCACAGCCAGCCCACCCCACAGGGAAGCAGAGTCAAAAGGAAGGAAGCATGGGCATGCTGGGAAGGGGGTGGAGGCAATAGCATGATGGGAGTCGTAGCCACTGATATTGGTCACCCCCACAACTGTCCCATCAACACCACCCTGAACCATGCTCACATCACAGGGAGTGGAGAAGGACTCACAAGATGGCTGACACTGGCTACTGCTGTGGGGAGCACAAGGCCCTGCTGGCAACTGTGCACCAACAAACAGCAGGACACCACTGACTGACATCCTGAGAGACAACTTCCACTCCCTGCAATGCAAGCACGTTCCATGGTGGGATATCTGGCTAGCTGGGTGGGAAGGAGGACTTGCAGCACTGACCATAGTCACAAGCACCTCCCCTCACACACACCCCAACACAAACTCCACAGAACCCACCTGGTAGAATGCAATGCCCCCCATCCTAACACAAGATCCCACAAAGAACCACCACCCTGGGTTATGTTGTGTGAAGCACAGGGCCACTCTTGGGACTTTTAGCCAAACAACTGCCAGGACAACACTCCCAGCCATCCTGTCAGCACAGCCAGCCCACCCCACAGGGAAGCAGAGTCAAAAGGAAGGAAGCATGGGCATGCTGGGAAGGGGGGTGGAGGCAATAGCATAATGGGAGTCGTAGTCACAGCTCTACATCCCCCACCACATGGCCCAGCAAGCTCACACTCACGCATGCACATCCCACAGAGAGTGGAAAGGCCCATCAAAGATGTCTGACACTGTTGCTGTGTCGTGGGGAGCACAAGGGCATGCTGTGTACTGCACACCAACCAACAGCAGGACACCACTGTCAGCCATCTTGCCATTGCTCTCACACCCACACACACTGAACTCCCCACAAAAGCAAGTAAGTATGGGAATGCTGGGAAGTGGGGTGGAGGCAATAGCATGATGGGAGTCGTAGTCACAGACATAGCTCACCCCCACAACTGTCCCATCAACACCACCCTGAACCATGCTCACATCACAGGGAGTGGAGAAGGACTTACAAGATGGCTGACACTGGCTACTGCTGTGGGGAGCACAAGGCCCTGCTGCCAACTGTGCACCAACAAACAGCAGGACACCTCTGACTGACATCCTGAGAGACAACTTCCACTCCCTGCAATGCAAGCACGTTCCATGGTGGGATAACTGGCTGGCTGGGTGGGTGGGAAGGAGGACTTGCAGCACTAACCATAGTCACAAGCACCTCCCCTCACACACACCCCAACACAAACTCCACAGAACCCACCTGGTAGAATGCAATGCCCCCATCCTAACACAAGATCCCACAAAGAACCACCACCCTGGGTTATGTTGTGTGAAGCACAGGGCCACTCTTGGGACTTTTAGCCAAACAACTGCCAGGACAACACTCCCAGCCATCCTGTCAGCACAGCCAGCCCACCCCACAGGGAAGCAGAGTGAAAAGGAAGGAAGCATGGGCATGTTGGGAAGGGGGGTGGAGGCAATAGCATGATGGGAGTCGTAGTCACAGACATAGCTCACCCCCACAACTGTCCCATCAACACCACCCTGAACCATGCTCACATCACAGGGAGTGGAGAAGGACTCACAAGATGGCTGACACTGGCTTATGCTGTGGGGAGCACAAGGCCCTGCTGCCAACTGTGCACCAACAAACAGCAGGACACCACTGACTGACATCCTGAGAGACAACTTCCACTCCCTGCAATGCAAGCACGTTCCATGGTGGGATAACTGGCTGGCTGGGTGGGTGGGAAGGAGGACTTGCAGCACTAACCATAGTCACAAGCACCTCCCCTCACACACACCCCAACACAAACTCCACAGAACCCACCTGGTAGAATGCAATGCCCCCCATCCTAACACAAGATCCCACAAAGAACCACCACCCTGGGTTATGTTGTGTGAAGCACAGGGCCACTCTTGGGACTTTTAGCCAAACAACTGCCAGGACAACACTCCCAGCCATCCTGTCAGCACAGCCAGCCCACCCCACAGGGAAGCAGAGTCAAAAGGAAGGAAGCATGGGCATGCTGGGAAGGGGGTGGAGGCAATAGCATGATGGGAGTCGTAGTCACAGACATAGCTCACCCCCACAACTGTCCCATCAACACCACCCTGAACCATGCTCACATCACAGGGAGTGGAGAAGGACTCACAAGATGGCTGACACTGGCTACTGCTGTGGGGAGCACAAGGCCCTGCTGGCAACTGTGCACCAACAAACAGCAGGACACCACTGACTGACATCCTGAGAGACAACTTCCACTCCCTGCAACGCAAGCACGTTCCATGGTGGGATAACTGACTGGCTGGGTGGGTGGGAAGGAGGGCCGGCTGTCAACCAAACACAACCAATGCAGACCATGTTCACACCCCAAAAAATACATAGAAATGCCCAAATAATGCAGGACAATGTGCCACACCAATATCAACCCCTGACTGTGACGACTTAGGACAATGCAATGTACAGGCCCGCACCCAGAGGCACAGTCACAACTGTCATGTGTGTCAACCATTGATGCCTGCAGAAACATAACATACATTGTTTGTGTCTCCCAAAAACAGGTGATGATGGGGACACAGCAGCAGACGCTGAGGAGTCCCAGTCCCAAGAGGATGCGGAGCTCACTGGCGTCGTACAGCCTCTGTCCTCCTCGGACGATGAAGACCAACCTGGCACATCCGGTGCAAGTCTACATGCAGCACCAGCAGGACCACCAGCTGCAGCACCAGCAGGACCACCAGCTGCACCCCCTGCACCCACCCCTCCAACGACTGTCACCACAAATACCATCCCTGCCGACATGGACAGAACAAGGAGCAACACCAGCACAGGGACCCTGGACCAACCTGGGGCCATGGACACCACCACCACCACCAACCCCCAAGGTGGACCAGGGTTATCTGTGCGTGCCACTGCGCACACTGCACATGTCAGCAGGGGTGGTGGGAGGGGTGGGAGACAGAGGTCGCTGCTTGCAGACGTTGCTGGTGTGCATGATGACCCACAACTGGTACGCATAGCTGATGCGTACCAGTCCAGCACCGGAGACCTCAGCCAGGTAGTGGGGCTCCTCAGAGACATGAAACAGCAGCAGGCTGCCCATCATGCCCGCTTGGACTCCCACATGTCCCACGTGGAGTCACACATGTCCCGCGTGGACTCACACATGTCCCGCGTGGAGTCCAAGTGGGATGCACTGCATGAGATGACGGCGGTGCACAGGGACATTTTACAATGCCTCCGCCAGATGAACAGCAACCAGTCCACACCTCCCTGTGTGCCAACAACATCTGGTGCCGAACAAACTGCAACTGCCACAGGGAGGGAGGATGACTCTGGCGGAGAGTCCCCTGCACCGCAGCAGCCTGTACTTGAGGGGCCCCCCCAAGAAGAGGGGTCGTCCGAGGAGGGGCAAGTGAGAGGCCGATGGCCAAGCACAACTCCCAGGAAGCCTGAACCTGTTCTGGATGTTCGCCTTTGTGCACAGACTGTTCACCCTGTTGACGGCAACACTACTCCCACACATTGCATGGGGAGTACAAGTTGGACCAATGTGTCAGACAACTGTGGCCCGATACTGGGGATTCTGTCTACCAGGACTTTCAATTCACCTAGGAACTTCGGATTGCAAGATTTATGTACAGCACTACCCATCCTATGCACTATTCACACAAATGTATCACAATAAACACACTAATACACCATACTTGCCTCTGTCGTGATTCCAACGTGGGTGCTGTTATGGGGATGATGAACTGCAAAATTACACTGTGTATGCGAACTGCAACAGCAAGGACAACACAGGCATGTGAGTAAAGGCAACGTGACACATATGAGGGAGACACACCACCAGGGCTACACAACACATACACACCTAGGCCATCTGACTCATTGCCTACACTGATGTTGCCAGGGAAGACGGTGCAATGCACAGACACCACACCCATTCCCAGTTGTAGTCAAGTAGCCCACAGGTGCAGTAAGCAAATGGCACTCAAATGTGTGACCACAGACAACGCACATCACAAAGTGAAGCACAGGTTTATTACACAGTTGCAACATGTCGTAACCACTACAGATGCAAGGTAATCCCACCTGGCAGCGGGCACACAGTCAACAACTGTAGACGGAAGGAAGTCCATGGGTGTGGCGCACATCACCTGTAGGGACACAACAGCTACCAGCCTGGAAGTGCAATCACGTCGTCGGTGGACACAGTTGACCAAACGAATCTGAAAGTACCCTGTGAAGGACAGAAATGACACACAGTCAAAAGCAATGGAGTACAGGACAGAACAGCAAAACTCATGCACAATACATGTTACAAGATACCCACCCAGAACCAAGTTAGCATGTCAACACTGTTGGGGAGTACAGCCCACCTGTAAGCACACATCGCAACACACATCCAGTCAAGTAGCCCATGGACACACTCCAACAGCACCAGAGCACCACCTACACATCATGCCAACTCACATCATTGACATGACACCTCAGGATACTCACATTCAGCTAAAGAAGTTGGTGATGAGCTGTGTGCGGACATCACCATCATCATCATCATCATCATCGTCACTGGCATCGTGGTCCAGGCCAGGATCCTCCACAGGTGGCGGATGTTGGTCATTGTCATCCTGGATGAGAGGCAACTCCTTCCGCACTGCCAGGTTGTGGAGCATGCAGCAGACGATGATAATCTTGCACACTTTCGCAGGGGCATATGGGAGGGACCCTCCGGTCTTGTCCAGGCAGCGGAAGCGGCTCTTCAGGAGACCAAATGTCCGCTCAATCACTCTCCTGGTCCGACCATGTGCCTCATTGTAGCGCATCTGGGCTGGTGTCACAGGGTTCCTGAGGGGTGTCAGCAACCACGGCATGTTGGGGTATCCCGAGTCACCTACGGACAGACAAGTGCACATTAGCTGACTTGGAAAAGTGGGCGGAATACTACAGATCAGATCACACACAATGGCACAAAGTCAGTACACACCGACAAGCCAGGCACGCTGGTTCTGCATCTGTGCCATCATCCTGGGGATGCGACTACTCCTCATCACAAAGGCATCGTGTGCTGAACCAGGGAAACGGGCACACACGTGTGTGATGGTCATGTCTGCAAGACACACCACCAGTGCATTGACCGAGTAGTAGTGCTTGCGGTTCCTGTAGGCCTGCTCCTGGGCCTGTGGTGGTACCAAAGCCACATGTGTCCCATCAATGGAGCCAATGACATGCGGCATCCTCCCCAGGGCATAAAAGTCACTCTTCACGTCAGTGAGTCGTCGCAGTCTAGGGAAATAGATGTACCGGTTCAGGAATAGCAACATTGCCGCCAAAACATCGCGGAGCACACGGCTCAACATGGTCTGTGACATCCCACCAGCAGTCGCCACAGTATGTTGGAAGGTACCGGTGGCAAAGAAGTGTAGGGCTGCCATCACCTTCACCTTGGGGGTCAGCGCTGTAGGATACGGCCGGCCAGGCTGCAAATGTGGGGACAACTACACTGCCAAATCCTCAATCAGCTGCCTGGTGAAGCGGTACCGTCGGATGCTGTCCCGTTCCACCATCGTTGCCAGGTCTGGGAATGGTCGATGGACAGCAGGAGCCCTGCAGTGCAGAGGAGAAGTAAGCAAGATTGTCAGTCACCCCACATATGCGGCATTGAACACACTCAATATCCCAACATACATCATTATGAGGCACAACTACATGAAGTGTGCAGTTCCGGAAGGACATGTGTGGTACATACATGGCCAACATCTGTCAACACGGTCCAACAGGTGGCATCAATTAGTCCCAGGTTGGCCCATTGGATATCATGAGGCTGTGTCACAGTTCCCATCTCCTGCTGCCATGTCACAATAACCCCCCACAGTGACATGTGAGGACAGATGTGCCCCAGGCACCACAGCTCAACGACAGGTACATTCCCAGGGACCCTGTATTGCCACATGGACACTGGCATTACATGGAGTATCATATATACACCACAGCAAAACAACCATGACCCCCACAGGTAGTGGCCCCACTTGCCACGGCAGGACAGACATGGACGTCTGTGACACACACACGCACAACATCAAAGTCCATGCACACACAACCTGGATGTGGAGACTGTCTCCCATTGTGCACATGAAATCAGAGACATTGTAAACACTACATGCACAAAGACTGTGGAGGACCATCACTATTGTGCCACTGGGACACCCTGGCTCAAACATACCGTCCCACATGGGACTCACGGGGTATGTGACATGACATACACATACACCACCGTGAAATGTGACCATGGCACATGCACAGATATGAACAGTTGCACATCACAGTGGTCATGTACACGTAACACCCAGGATCCTGTCCCCATGAACACGTGCACAGCCTGGGGGTGGCTGCCCACAGGTGACACCCACAGGACAACATGTACACCAACATACACACAATAGGAAATGCAGCCTTACATGCCTTATGATAAAGTTTGGACAGGCTGTCGTGATGTAGGTGTGCCCCTCACTCCCTGGAAGCTATCTGTGGCTGGCATATGTCCATCTGAGATAGGCATGCTGACATATGCCAGTCACATGTACAGTGATGCGTTGTACTGCAATGGACCGATCGGTGCCCCCGGCTGGCCCATTGCATTCAATGTGTGCGGGTACGCGTTGTACCCCTGTACGCGTTGAACTGCAATGGACCGATCGGTGCCCCGGCCGGCCCATTGCATTCAATGTGTGCGGGTACGCGTTGTACCCCTGTACGCGTTGAACTGCAATGGACCGATCGGTGCCCCCGGCCGGCCCATTGCATTCAATGTGTGCGGGTACGCGTTGTACTCCTGTACGCGTTGTACCCCTGTACGCGTTGTACTGCAATGGACCGATCGGTGCCCCCGGCCGGCCCATTGCATTCAATGTGTGCGGATACGCGTTGTACCCCTGTACGCGTTGAACTGCAATGGACCGATCGGTGCCCCCGGCCGGCCCATTGCATTCAATGTGTGCGGGTACGCGTTGTACCCCTGTACGCGTTGTACTGCAATGGACCAATCGGTGCCTCCGGCCGGCCCATTGCATTCAATGTGTGCGGGTACGCGTTGTACCCCTGTACGCGTTGTACTGCAATGGACCGATCGGTGCCCCGACCGGCCCATTGCATTCAATGTGTGCGGGTACGCGTTGTACCCCTGTACGCGTTGTACCCCTGTACGCGTTGTACTGCAATGGACCGATCGGTGCCCCCGGCCGGCCCATTGCATTCAATGTGTGCGGGTACGCGTTGTACCCCTGTACGTGTTGTACCGCAATGGACCGATCGGTGCGCACCCATTGACAATGGGCTTGCCTGGCAACGGACGCGTTTTCGAATTTCGAACGAGTCGGTTGCTGGAAAATCAGTTGGTCACCCACAACAATGTTGCAAAATCATGTATGTCATGAAGTTGAAGATTTGAAGGATGCTGTGGGCGTGTTTTGGTGCTGCTATTCCATGGATTGGCCAGATTCAGAAGATGCAAACGACTTGGACCTATCACTTTGGACACAAGGGACAGTGTCTGCCTCTCCAGCACATATATATTGCTGGCTGTTCCCCTGAGAGCTCACTTGCCTGCACTACATGCTCCAGGACGACATCTGCCACTGCACTGCTGCTGTCTCTGCCCCTCTGGACCCTGCAATGGCATGTACTGTGGAGAGAGCCCCAGCCTTCAGCCTTGAAGAGAACCAGGCCCTGCTGGACAGCCTACTTCCACAGTACAGCAAGCTGTATGGGACACCAGGGGAGCAGGTGAGTGTTCTGTGCACTGCCTTTCTGAATGTGCATATTGTCTGACTAGCAAGGCTGAAAGTCTGCACGCCACTGGCTAGCAGGCTCACTGAGTAGTTGTCACCCCCCATAGTGTGTAGTGACATGCACTGGACAGGTATGGTGCAGTGACAGTGCATTTGAACAAGGTTTTACTTCCCATGCAATGATACCATGCAGTGACGTCTGGCAAACTGTCCATGGGCAGCTTTGCACTGCCTGTGTACATCATGTGCCCCTGTGATTGAGACATGTATATACAACTGTGTCATGCACGGATATGTTGCATGTGTAGTAATGGCCTTTTCACTTTGTCATCCTGACAGGTTAATGCCCATCGGAAGCAGGAGATCTGGAAGGACATCGCCGGGCCGTCCGGTCCGTGGGGGTCTACAAGCGCCGGATCCGCAACTGCCAGAAGAGGTGGCAAGACCTTCGGGGTTGGACCCGGAGGATTGCACGGGTCCAGCTGAAGCTGTCGCCTCCTCGCAGGAGGGGCGGAACACGGACCCTGACCCCCACATGCTCCAGATCCTGGCGGTGGTGTTTCCAGACCTGGATGGGCAGCTGAAGGCCAGACAGCAGCAAGGAGGGGGTGAGTCAAAGACTGCACTGTGAACTCTGTATTACATGCTTTGTGCCCTCCTCTGGCCTGGTTCAACTGCCACAGTGCAGCAGTCATGTTGTCCAGGAGCCATGTCCCTCTATTGTGCACTGCCCACTGCTCATCTGATACCCAGGTGTGGCCCTTACACTCAGGGAATTGTGTCACTTGGGACTGTGTCCTTGCAGTTTGCTTCACTAAAGGTGGGGGACAGCATCTGTTTCCCTAACTCTGTTGTGGGCATCATGGGTGGGTCCATTGTTCACACAACGCCTGTGTTCGGACATGTGATCTGCGTGTTGCTTTGATATGCGGTCCACTTGCTGAGCTGAGCCACCACATGTGCCTGGGGTATGTGGCACACGCCCATGCAGCGGGTGGGAACAATGTTTGGGCCCCAGGAGTGTGCAGATTACGTGTGTCACACATACATAGCCAGCTATCCACTGTCCAGGGCTCATCCCTCATTCATGTGGAGCAGGACAGTCATGCCTACTCCAGGCCATGCAATGCACTCTGTACTCACACTCCCGTGTATCAGCTGACACATTGTGCACAGTGATTTGACCCCTCAGGTGTCAGCCTCTGTGTCAGTGTGCTGTGGATTAGTTGCCAGGACTGCTGGGGTGTTTCTTGGTAGGGGCTCAGCATGCCCCTGGAGATGTGACCATAGGAGACGATACTTGTGTGTCACATAGGTGTTTGATCAGCTGCCCGTGCAGACTGGGGTATGCGAATGTGAAGTTCAGGCAGCTGTTCCCCATTCACAGCAAATTGTGAGGGGCTCAGGTTCAGAAGGTAGTGTCACAGGTCTCCCATATGTCCAATAGGTATGACCTGGACAGATGAGGGTTAAGATGATGTGTTGTGTGGGGGATGTACATGTGCACTTGTGCAGCTCCAGGACTTGCATTCCCCATGACCTACTATTGTGACACAGTGCATAGTGTTGTTGTCTGGCTGCCAAGTCATACATCACTGAGACAGTGATGTATGACTTAGCAGTCATGCCTCTGCCATGGCATGTGTCAACTTATTGGTGGTCCTGCAGGGGAGTGACATGTGCTACATGCACACCATTGTGGCGATGGCTATCAGGACATGGGTGCATCATGGTGTCTGTCGCGGGTATGCATCACATGCATTTCCTATTTGACTCTGGGCATCCCTTTCATCCGGAAACCTGTACTGACTCAGTGGCAAGAGCTGTGATGTGTGCATGTCCACATGCCACACCGTGTCCTCTGCACTGTCCAACTACTGTGTACTTGGTGCATGTGTCCACACTGGGGTGTTGCAATCCAACAGACACCAGACAGATGGGTGCAAGGCCATGTGGGATGTGAGTGCCATGCTTGGCATCAGACTGACAATTGGCTTCTCCTGTTCAGTTAGGGCACTTTTAGCAATGTACAACTAATGATGCCAGGGCTTGCTCTGTAATGTGCTGTGCTCACAGTGGTGTGTGCGTTTGGTGCAGGTGACTGATGTCTGTCTGTTTCCCCATTGTTTGCAGATACATCCACGGCCACGGAAGGGGACAGCTCCACGGACCAGGAGGAGCCAGAGAGCCAGACTGGGTCAGCAGCCGAGGAGTGGTCGGAGGGACCCAGTGGCACGGAGGGCGAGGGGAGCCACACCGAGGAGTCCTCAGCACCATCCACCTCAGCTGAGGACCAGAGCAACTCGGAGGATGACTCCCTTGTGGAGGCGGGTGTCAGCAGCCACCACACCCCAGCTAGTGTTGCTGTCCCCGCCACCACCAGCACCACCACCGCCCTCCCATCGGCTCCCATTCCCCAGGTCCGTGGAGGCTCCCATGTTCGGGAGCGTGTCTCCTTTGGGCCAGGCACTGCACCCCCTGCCCCTGTGTCCCCTGCTGCCCTGAGTGAGGAGTCTGTGTACCTCCTTCGCCAGCTCCATGTAGGGCAGACAGCCATGCTGAGTGTCCTCCATGCGCACACCGCACTGTTGACTCAGCTGGTGTTGTTCATGGAGGGCATCTCATCGGGCATGTCTGACCTACAGAGGGGCAATAGGTCCATGGACTCCTCCCTGACGGCAGCAGTGTCCCTCCTCAGACAGTCCCTCACCCCTCCTGCCTCTGCTCCATCCACACTCCCCAGCACCTTACCCGTCCCAAGCACACACACACAGGCACAGGCACACACCAGCACACACACGTCCAGCACACAGACACACACGCCACAAACAAAACGCACACGCACGCACAGTCAGGGGACTGAAACCAGACTCACAGGGGATGGGGCCCTGGTACACACACACGCATCCACGGGCACTGCGCAGTCCTCAGTTGCCTCTCCCTTCAAAGCACCCTCCCTTGCCTCACCTGCAACCCCAAAGACCCAGCGCCTCTTCCTCAGTGACCTCGGCCTCTTCCCCTCCGATCCAGCTGCTCCAGCATCCAGGGTGAAGAGGAAGCCCCCCACACGGAGCAGAGTGCCCCTCGCCCCCGGACACCCTCCCCCAGGCGCAGACAGACTGAGGCCCCCACCCGCAAGTCCCCCGGAGTGGTAAGAGCAAGACCCCGCCGCCGCCCTGCAGCTCAAGCACCAGGTCTCCTTCCTCCATCCCTCAGGCCCCCACTCCACAGGTGCCCCACCACACCCTGCCCCAGGTTCCACCACCCACAGATATACCATCCCCAAGAGGCTCCGGCCTTCTCCCCCAGCCACTTGCTCTCCCGGCACCACACCCCCAGCTGTGCTTGTCTGTGCCACTGATGTGGTGAGGGTGTCCTCCCCCTCTGTCCAGCCCACCTTGCCTGTTCCCCATTCTCCTCCCCTGGTGGTAGGCACTGCAGTGGAGTCCACTACCACCCTGTCTGACTTGGGCACTGCAGTGGCGGACCTGTCCACTCCATCTGCAGGGTCCACTGCAGTCGTGCCGGAACCCACAACATCTGAGCCATGCCCCCCAGTTGTGCCGGCACACACCATGTCAGACACCTCCACTGCAGTTGTCAGTGGCTCTCCAGCACCCACCACCCCTTCCCTGCTTCCTCCTGGTGAGCCCTGATCCTGTCCCTGCGGTGCCTGGCCTACCACCCGGTTGCCCCTCCTAGTGGATTGTCCCTGGTTTTGTGCAGGCATGTGTAGGGTGGCATCTGCCACTGTCACCCACTTGTGACTTTGTTGATGGACTGGCCATTGGCCTTTGTTTATGTTCTACCGGACTTCTACTTTTAATGCCACATATGCTGAATAAAGCAACTTTCTGTTCTCTAGTGCTTTTGCTTCTGATGTACATGATGTTGATGATGCTAACCATGCCCTTGCTGCAGTGATGGTGATATTTGGTCTCATGATAATGAAGTGTTACTGTGCAGGAACCCATGGGGTCCAGGGGGAATGTGTCCTATTCTGTGGTGTATCCATGTCATCCATAGCAGCATCTGAGGGTGTCATGTGTTCAGTATTTGGCAATGGGATTTCCTACTTAGATTGGCTATTTCACATCTGTGGCTTCCACCCCTGCACATCTGTTGTGCCTGCCATTGTTCAATTCGTCTACTTCCCTGACCGTGTGGCCATCTCCAGTGGACATGCAGGTTTGGGCATCAATGGGGAAGGACTCATCTGTGTTGTCAGTGCAACATTGCTATACAAGTGTGTTGGATCTGTGCTGATGATTCCGTTGGCACTTCCATGACCAGGCTGATGTTACGGGAGCCCTCATTTGGTGCTAATTGTTGATTGTGTGACCAAGTGCTCAGCTGACATGATGGGGCCCTACTGAGGCAACATATGGCACAGCTTTCCTCACACAGGAGTGGAGTCCCCTCATGGCAGTGTGTACTCCTGTGACATTCCCTGCGCCCACGGTGTGTGTTGTATGTGCATGTCTGTGTGTTGACTTCCGTTTAGCTGTGCATGCTGTGATCCCTAGTGTTGTACCTGTTTGTGATGCTAGCTGAGTTGAGCTATGTTCCCCCAAAGTCTTCTCCCTGGGTTCTCTGTGATGTGGGTGCATGGCACATTACTGGTCATCAGGGTGTCACCCATAGGTGTGTTTGCTGTCAGGGCTGAGTTTGTGTGCAGACGCAGATGGGTCACAGTCAGGTTTCCCCTTGGCACTTGTTGTTTGCCCCTGTCATGGGATTTCCAGTTTGTGTTATCTTTCAGTGATTGTGACACGTTGTGTGTGTGACTGCTGGCACTCCTCAGGGTCCGGGCTGCAATGTTGGTTGTTGTCTATGTGTGTTCTTTGTGGGTGACCTTGGCTTCTTCATTGGTGTGTGACTGTGGCTGGGATCCCATTGGTTGGTGTGGTATTGCCGTCATGTCCATTTACACCGTAGTGTGCAGTGTGTCAGACATTCAGGAGTCTTGTTGAGTGTCCATGTGTGATGTGTTTCTGCACCTTGGTTCCCACCCACCACCCTGGAATAGTCATGGGTGCATGTGCAATGTCACCAGTGCATGTGTGCTTCACTGCTGCACATTGTTGGAGGTCGAGGTGTGTGGTGTTGAGTGTGTGCAGATGAGAGTTGTTGCCCGGCTAGGCCCCTGCCTCCATGTTGGCCTTGGCTTACTGGCCATGCTGTTTGATTTGTGCTTGTGTAGGTGTGATGGTAGTTAGTTGCTCAGGACACATGACTGTGGTTCACAGTGTGAACCACATTTAGCTTTGTCATCACAGTGGGATTGTAATGCAGCCCAGGGTCACCACATTGTGGGGGCCCTGTGGGTGGTGCTGTGGTGTGTCTGTGTCTTGCTGTGTCAGTTGCTGCCCCTACGTGCCTGTGTGACATGTGTGATTTGTGCTCCCTCTCATCTGACAATGCCTGCTTGCCCACATAGGGGATTTGGATCCATGAGTTACCTTTGTGTGGCACTGTATGCACATCTGTATGATTGGTATTCAGGTCTCCTCATGTGTTGTGTGGTTGCCTGGGGACACTGGCACCCCCCTCACCTGTTGTGTATGATGTGCAGTGTGGGTCTGCCTGTTTGTGTTTGTGCATCTGCACCACTGCATTGGCATATCTTGGGTGTGCCATTGGCTGTATGTAGTTTGGTGGGTTTCCCCTGCTGTCCCTGGGACTCCTAGGTCATCGGTCAGCACAATGATCATGGTTTGTGTGTCCCATTGCTGCCATGGTATGGTATCTGTTCACCTCACATCTGCAGTCTCCACAGGGTATCTGCATGTGTGTGCCCATTGGTGCAAATATGTGGGTCTGCATTCTGATGGTCACTTCTGTCATTGTGTCATTGATGATTGTTGACGGTGTCAGCCCCCATGGGTGTTGTTTGTCTGCACATGGCCAAAGGTATGTCTTATTTGCACTGCAGTATTTGGCTCCCCAATTTATGTTGCAATGGGACACATACACTACTTTGCCACTGATGTGTTTGTTGTTCTGAGACCAGGAATCATCCATGCAGTTTGGCAGTTGCACCTCTTTCTTTGTCAACACTTACCTTTTGGTCACTGTGATGATGGGGGTTTGGACCCCATTGCCACAATGTTCAAAGTGTGCTTCAGCTATGGACCCCACACTTACATTTTGGTCACTGTGATGATGGGGGTTTGGACCCCATTGCCACAATGTTCAAAATGTGCTTCAGCTATGGACCCCACACTTACCTTTTGGTCACTGTGATGATGGGGGTTTGGACCCCATTGCCACAATGTTCAAAGTGTGCTTCAGCTATGGACCCCACACTTACATTTTGGTCACTGTGATGATGGGGGTTTGGACCCCATTGCCACAATGTTCAAAATGTGCTTCAGCTATGGACCCCACACTTACATTTTGGTCACTGTGATGATGGGGGTTTGGACCCCATTGCCACAATGTTCAAAGTGTGCTTCAGCTATGGACCCCACACTTACATTTTGGTCACTGTGATGATGGGGGTTTGGGCCCCATTGCCACAATGTTCAAAATGTGCTTCAGCTATGGACCCCACACTTACCTTTTGGTCACTGTGATGATGGGGGTTTGGACCCCATTGCCACAATGTTCAAAGTGTGCTTCAGCTATGGACCCCACACTTACATTTTGGTCACTGTGATGATGGGGGTTTGGACCCCATTGCCACAATGTTCAAAGTGTGCTTCAGCTATGGACCCCACACTTACATTTTGGTCACTGTGATGATGGGGGTTTGGACCCCATTGCCACAATGTTCAAAATGTGCTTCAGCTATGGACCCCACACTTACCTTTTGGTCACTGTGATGATGGGGGTTTGGACCCCATTGCCACAATGTTCAAAGTGTGCTTCAGCTATGGACCCCACACTTACATTTTGGTCACTGTGATGATGGGGGTTTGGAACCCATTGCCACAATGCTCAAAGTGTGCTTCAGCTATGGACCCCACACTTACCTTTTGGTCACTGTGATGATGGGGGTTTGGACCCCATTGCCACAATGGTCATGGCCTGCTTGCATTGTGGGTGCCACACACATATATGTGTGGCACATGTGCTAGGGGGTCACATTGTATGTTCAAAGTCATGTTCGGTGTTGTAGGCATTTGACACAGTCTACACACGCTTGTCATGGTGTTGGGGGGATGTCTTCTTCTTGCATTCCCTAGGTTGTGGTGTGCTGGTTGTGTCATGCATTGTCCATCCTATGAGTGGGGGTGGTAGTAGTGGTAGGCATCCTGCCCCCCCTGGGTAAGGGTGGTAGTAGTGGTAGGCATCCAGCCCCCCCTGGCTAAGGGTGGTAGTAGTGGTAGGCATCCAGCCCCCCCTGGGTGAGGGTGGTAGTAGTGGTAGGCATCCAGCCCCCCCTGGCTAAGGGTGGTAGTAGTGGTAGGCATCCAGCCCCCCCTGGGTGAGGGTGGTAGTAGTGGTAGGCATCCAGCCCCCCCTGGCTAAGGGTGGTGGTAGGCATCCAGCCCCCCCTGGGTGAGGGTGGTAGTAGTGGTAGGCATCCAGCCCCCCCTGGCTAAGGGTGGTAGTAGTGGTAGGCATCCTGCCCCCCCCTGGGTAAGGGTGGTAGTAGTGGTAGGCATCCAGCCCCCCTGGCTAAGGGTGGTAGTAGTGGTAGGCATCCAGCCCCCCCTGGTTGAGGGTGGTAGTAGTGGTAGGCATCCAGCCCCCCCTGGCTAAGGGTGGTAGTAGTGGTAGGCATCCTGCCCCCCCTGGGTAAGGGTGGTGGTAGGCATCCAGCCCCCCCTGGCTAAGGGTGGTAGTTGTGGTAGGCATCCTGCCCCCCTGGGTAAGGGTGGTAGTAGTGGTAGGCATCCAGCCCCCTGGCTAAGGGTGGTAGTAGTGGTAGGCATCCAGCCCCCCTGGGTGAGGGTGGTAGTAGTGGTAGGCATCCAGCCCCCCCTGGCTAAGGGTGATAGTAGTGGTAGGCATCCTGCCCCCCCTGGGTAAGGGTGGTGGTAGGCATCCAGCCCCCCCCCTGGCTAAGGGTGGGAGTAGTGGTAGGCATCCTGCCCCCCTGGGTAAGGGTGGTAGTAGTGGTAGGCATCCAGCCCCCTGGCTAAGGGTGGTAGTAGTGGTAGGCATCCAGCCCCCTGGGTGAGGGTGGTAGTAGTGGTAGGCATCCAGCCCCCCTGGCTAAGGGTGGTGGTAGGCATCCAGCCCCCCTGGGTGAGGGTGGTAGTAGTGGTAGGCATCCTGCCCCCTGGGTAAGGGTGGTAGTAGTGGTAGGCATCCAGCCCCCCTGGCTAAGGGTGGTAGTAGTGGTAGGCATCCTGCCCCCTGGGTAAGGGTGGTAGTAGTGGTAGGCATCCAGCCCCCTGGCAAAGGGTGGTAGTGGTAGGCATCCAGCCCCCCTGGGTAAGGGTGGTAGTAGTGGTAGGCATCCAGCCCCCCTGGCTAAGGGGGTAGTAGTGGTAGGCATCCAGCCCCCCCTGGGTGAGGGTGGTAGTAGTGGTAGGCATCCAGCCCCCCCTGGCTAAGGGTGGTAGTAGTGGTAGGCATCCTGCCCCCCCTGGGTAAGGGTGGTAGTAGTGGTAGGCATCCAGCCCCCCCTGGGTAAGGGTGGTAGTAGTGGTAGGCATCCTGCCCCCCCTGGGTAAGGGTGGTAGTAGTGGTAGGCATCCAGCCCCTGGCTAAGGGTGGTAGTAGTGGTAGGCATCCTGCCCCCTTGGGTAAGGGTGGTAGTAGTGGTAGGCATCCAGCCCCCTGGCTAAGGGTGGTAGTAGTGGTAGGCATCCTGCCCCCTGGGTAAGGGTGGTAGTAGTGGTAGGCATCCAGCCCCCCTGGCTAAGGGTGGTAGTAGTGGTAGGCATCCAGCCCCCCTGGGTGAGGGTGGTAGTAGTGGTAGGCATCCAGCCCCCCCTGGCTAAGGGTGGTAGTAGTGGTAGGCATCCTGACCCCCCTGGGTAAGGGTGGTGGTAGGCATCCAGCCCCCCCTGGCTAAGGGTGGTAGTAGTGGTAGGCATCCTGACCCCCCTGGGTAAGGGTGGTAGTAGTGGTAGGCATCCAGCCACCCCTGGCTAAGGGTGGTAGTAGTGGTAGGCATCCAGCCCCCCCTGGGTGAGGGTGGTAGTAGTGGTAGGCATCCAGCCCCCCCCTGGCTAAGGGTGGTGGTAGGCATCCAGCCCCCCTGGGTGTTGGTGGTAGTAGTGGTAGGCATCCTGCCCCCCCTGGGTAAGGGTGGTAGTAGTGGTAGGCATCCAGCCCTCCCTGGCTAAGGGTGGTAGTAGTGGTAGGCATCCTGCCCCCTGGGTAAGGGTGGTAGTAGTGGTAGGCATCCAGCCCCCTGGCTAAGGGTGGTAGTAGTGGTAGGCATCCAGCCCCCCTGGGTGAGGGTGGTAGTAGTGGTAGGCATCCAGCCCCCTGGCTAAGGGTGGTAGTAGTGGTAGGCATCCTGCCCCCCTGGGTAAGGGTGGTAGTAGTGGTAGGCATCCAGCCCCCCTGGCTAAGGGTGGTAGTAGTGGTAGGCATCCAGCCCCCTGGGTGAGGGTGGTAGTAGTGGTAGGCATCCAGCCCCCTGGCTAAGGGTGGTAGTAGTGGTAGGCATCCTGCCCCCTGGGTAAGGGTGGTGGTAGGCATCCAGCCCCCCTGGCTAAGGGTGGTAGTAGTGGTAGGCATCCTGCCCCCCTGGGTAAGGGTGGTAGTAGTGGTAGGCATCCAGCCCCCCCTGGGTGAGGGTGGTAGTAGGGGTAGGCATCCAGCCCCCCCTGGCTAAGGGTGGTGGTAGGCATCCAGCCCCCCTGGGTGAGGGTGGTAGTAGTGGTAGGCATCCAGCCCCCTGGCTAAGGGTGGTAGTAGTGGTAGGTATCCTGCCCCCTGGGTAAGGGTGGTAGTAGTGGTAGGCATCCAGCCCCCTGGCTAAGGGTGGTAGTAGTGGTAGGCATCCTGCCCCCCTGGGTAAGGGTGGTAGTAGTGGTAGGCATCCAGCCCCCTGGCTAAGGGTGGTAGTAGTGGTAGGCATCCTGCCCCCTGGGTAAGGGTGGTAGTAGTGGTAGGCATCCAGCCCCCCTGGCTAAGGGTGGTAGTAGTGGTAGGCATCCAGCCCCCCTGGGTGAGGGTGGTAGTAGTGGTAGGCATCCAGCCCCCTGGCTAAGGGTGGTAGTAGTGGTAGGCATCCTGCCCCCCTGGGTAGGGGTGGTGGTGCGCATTCAGGCCCCTGTGTGCATATGTGGCATTGGTGATGGGCATCCCGCCCCTATGGTGCTGCTGTTGCTGGTGTAAGAATATTCTGCATCCCTCTGTGTGTGTGTGATGTGTCGTGTACGTGTTGTATGTGTTTTGTGGTTGGTGTCTGGCTTACCTTCTGCGCCGTACGCGTCCGTGCCTGTTCCGGTAGTAAATGTAGAATATTGGTATGATCAGGACGAAGGGATTCATGGTTGGTTCGTGTCGTTCGTCCTTCTCGTTGCTTCGCGTTGTCCTCGTCGCTTCGCCTCGTCCTCGTCGCTTCGCGTCGTCCTCGTCGCTGGCGTGTTCGTCTCGGAGCCGTGGATCGTGTTGTGGCACGAATCGGAGCTTATGTGCGCCTCTCCCGGATGCTTTGACGTGCCGTGCGTAGCGACGGGATCGGCGCGTACGGAAAGCGCATCGTACTCGTTCGGCCGGACGGAGCTGCATTTTTCCTTCCGTGCGACTCGATTCGGCTTTTCCGGATTCGCCTCGGTCGGGGAACAGGACCTGGTTTGGGTGAGTACGGCTCGGCCGGATTCTTTGCTGTTGTGCGCATCGTACTTACTCGTTCGGTGTGCTGTACGGATCGGTCGGGAAACAGGCTTTCGCATGGCTTTTTTCCCGACCGAATGGTGTTGGGTGCGCCTCCGACCGAGATCGGAATCGGCCCCAATGTATTTGAGAAAATACTTAGACAAATTACTTGAGATTGGCTTTATTAGACATTCAACATCTCCTGTCTCTTCTCCTCTTTTTTGTAGCAAAAAAAACTGGTGATCTCAGGGCCTGCATAGTCTATTGCGTAGTAAATAAAGCTACTATTAAAAATCGTTACGCATTACCACTGACCCCTGTTCTTGTAGACAAAGTTAAAGGATCCACCATATACACCAAATTAGATCTTCGTGGTGCTTACCATCTCATACGTATAAAAGAAGGTGATGAGTGGAAAACAGCATTTCGTACCAAATTTGGTCTCTTTGAGTATACTGTTATGCCGTTCAGATTGTGCAATGCTCCGGTGGCATTTAAGTATTTTATAAATGATGTTCTCCACGACTTCTTGGATAACTGTGTGATCGTCTACATAGACGATATATTGATCTTTTAAAAAACTGAACAAGAGCATATTCACCACGTACAATCCATTTTACAAAGGCTTAGAGTAAACTTTTTATGTGCAAAATTGGAAAAATGTGTCTTCTATGTTAGATCAGTAGATTTTCTTGGATACTTTTAATCTCCTGAAGGAATCACAATGGATCCTAAAAAGGTAGAAGACATCCTTAATTTGACTTCACCGAAATCCGTATAGGAAGTTCAGCACGTTCTAGGATACGCTAATTTTTACAGACGATTCATTGCAAATTTTTTCGGGATAGTCACACCCAGTGCACACTTGTTAAGAAAAGGGCAAACATTTCATTGGACAGAAGACGCTGAAAAGGCCTTTCAAAACCTAAAAACTGCTTTTACCACAGCCCCCATTCTCTCCCACCTAGACCCAGACCAACCATTCTTTGTAGAAGCAGATGCTTCTCAAACAGCACTAGGGGGAGTCCTGCTACAAAAGATCATAAAACAGGACATTTACACCCTTTAGCCTATTACTCGCGTAAAGTACTCCAAGCTGAAAAAAATTACACTGTGGCGGAACGATAGCTTTTTGCTATTAAGGCTGTGTTCACTGAATGGAGACACCATCTTTTAGGAGCAAAACACACCATCACAATATTTACAGATCATAAGAACTTACAGTTCTTCATGTCAGTGAAAGCCCTCACTCCTAGACAAATTAGATGGTTACACTTTTTAGTGAATTTGACTTTCTTATAACATACCGTCCTGGACAGAAAGAAATAATATCTGATACTTTATCTAGGCTAGATGAAGGAGAAAACAAAGACAATTGTTTCCCACCAAAAAGCATCATACCGCTTGACAAAGTTATAGCTGTAACTCAAGCTGACACCTTTTTGATTGAAGTTAAAAAGGCGTCTCAAACTGTAAATAATCAGGTGTGGTTACAAAAACCCCAGAACACAATAAAAGATGGATATAATTTTCATGATGATAAACTATTCATTCCGCAAGAATCATTGAGACAACAAATCCTGGCTTGGCATCTTGATACAGGTATTGGCGGGCACCCTGGTATGCACAAAACCTTAGAATTATGCTTACGAAATTTCTGGCGGGACACCATTTCGAAAGATGTACAGGAATATGTAAAGACTTGTCCTATTTGCGCTCTTAATAAATCGCAACAAATAGCTCCGGCTGGATTGCTACAGCCCTTACCTATTCCATCTACACCTCGGCATACCATCAGTATAGACTTCATTACAGATCTGCCAAAATCTGACAATTATGCAACTATTCTAGTAGTAGTTGACATACTCTCCAAAATTAGTCATTTTATCCCCCTACGAAAACTACCAACAGCTACTGAATTTAGGGATATCTTTTTACACCAAAATGTAAAACTCCACGAACTACCAAGTAAAATAATTTCTGATCGAGGCCCCCAGTTCACTTCGAAATTTTGGAAAATTTTATGTTCACAATTAGGAATAGAAGTAGCACTGTCATCTGCTTTTCATCCACAATCAGATGGGCAAATTAGAAAAAGTCAACCAGTATTTGGAACAGAGTTTACATTGTTTAATATCCACATTGACCTCCCAATGGGATCAAGCACTTCCCCTAGCTGAGTTCTCATACAACAACAGCACTCTTGCTGCTCTGGGTTGCTCGCCCTTTTACTTCGTTATCGGTTATAATCCACGCTCAATTCCAATGTCACTCCGATCACACGCCTGTCCCATGCCCTATGTATCAGAACAATTAAATAAGTTACAACTTACACAGGAGAAAGCACGAAGAAGCTTAGCTCAAAACAAAATCAGTGCTAAGATACAAGCTGATAAATACAGGACTCCAGAACCATCATATAAAATTGAGTTTGGTTATCTACTCGCAATATCCAGCTAGACAGCCCCAAAAAACTTAAAACCATGATTTATTGGTCCCTTTCCTATTAAACAAATCCTGAATCCAGTTTCCTTACAGTTACAATTACCAGATGAATATTCAATACATCCAGTATTCTATGTATCTCTCTTTAAGCCATACCATCCATTAACACGTAAAGACAACCCTCCACCTCCAGTCAAAGTTGGTAATCATCCAGAGTATGAAGTGCAATGCATTCTAGATTCTAAAAGAATACAAGGCAAATTGTATTAACTACTTGATTGGAAAGATTATGATGCATCTGAAAGGCCATGGGAACCAGCCTCTTATCTGCATGCCCTGACTTGTACAACGTTTTTATGCTCTCCATCCAGACAAACCCCGTCTGATAAAAAGGCCTTTAGGGGGAGAACTGTTATGGGCATGGCCACACCTGCACACACCCCACCCGAAGTAGAACACAATTGCGCAGTAGCTTCAAATGATAATGAATGAGCAATGTCAATGAGCAATGTACTGTACTTGTTTCATTCCATGGTATTATAGCAATGTACTTGTTTCATTTCATGTTATTATCCTTCATTCTGGACAACAAAATCCGATGCTCAGCACAAGTATGTTAATTACACGCTCACCGGCAGTTCTACTTACACGTGTAAACTGTCAAGTGTTTGTAAACTGTCAAACGTGCAACACTTGTAGGGAAATCAGGTGCGGCGAGGGTATTTAAACCGCTCCATCTTGAATTCCAATGCTTAGCCTCGTTTGATCTCGGCCTTACCTGACTCCAGTTCCTCAGCTGCCTTCTCAGGTGCTCCTGCTCCTGGATCCGACGTCTTCCGCTTGGCCTTGCTTCCGTCCTCCCGTCTTTTGCTCCGGTGGCTGGCCTTTCTTCTGGTCCTTCCATCTTCCGCTTCGGTGGCAATTACCGCGAACCCTGTAAAACAGGCACAAGAGAAAAGAACAGTGACATCACAGCAGCGATCGTAAAGAAAAGACAAAAAAGACTTCAGATATTCCGGTGAGTCTCATTTTCTTTTAAATAAAACGTGCACAAAAGACTTGAACTATTTTATATTCAACAATCTTTCTAGTGGATCTTAGACTGTTCGGTAGGCTAAGTTGACTTTTTATGTGCGTATAAGAGACATTGCATTGAAAAGACACAGAGGAAGCATTCTGTTATTACGGTGAAGATTAAACTGTACTTTTGCTACAAATGGGACCAAGACAACAGTCTAAACTGGCATACCAGTGAAAGGCTGTTATAGACATTATTTACAGTTTTATTGGACATTGCTCCTCGCTCTGTTTGCTTTTCTTTTGCCTTTTTTTGGTAATATCTTTGTCTTTAGGAATATCAAGCTGAAACCTTGTACAGAAAAAACTTTAGGTATTGAACATGTGACATATGCACGATATGTATAACAATTAATGGTGAGGGAAGTTTCTTACAATATATTTATTCTGCCTCACAGGATGTTCATACTACCTTAAGAAGCTGCTTCCATGGTAATTGCTCTAAGACACGTAATCCAGAAATGATGTCTCTGTGTTAATAAGATACTGTTTTCGCAACTTTAGGTAGGACGAGTTTATGCCGAGTTTTATATTATACTGGGTTACTCTTGTGATTAGTAATAAGTGTATTTATCTTTTAGCAAATTCAAGTCATCCCTTGAAAGAGGCTCGTACACATACAGAACCCTCATCCCATCCCTACTGCTAAAAGTCCAGTACCAGAGGATTGTTACTGCTGAGGCTTTGGGAGTCACGATTTGCCCCAAAGACAGTTAGAATCTGCTTCAGCCCAGTCCGTGGTCCCGAGGTTCCATGGTCCAAATTGGAGATTTTTCAGTGTTTTGGCATTCCTCAAGCAGTTGCAGTGTTCTTTGAGAGTGAGTATAAGTAGGATTATGCATCTTTGACTGCATGTTGTTGAGCGTTGTGGTGTTTGTGGTTTTGATGAGTTAGTATGTTTTGCAATGTGGCATCCATTTGGGTCCAGTAAGGCTCTGTGTTGAAGTGGTCCTTTGAAATGCTGTTTGGTGTAAATCGCTTGTGCTTAAGAAGAAAAGGCGGCGTGCTGCAAAGAGTTGAAGTTTAGTTATTGGACTCGTCATAGTCTAAGATCCCAGGATAGATGTTGAGCTATGTTAAGATGTGACTTGTCTGTTAAGGTTTTGGGTGTGGTGGAGCATGATTTTTGCTAATAAAATCTGCTCGGGAAAATCCACCCATGTGTGTGTTTTAATAAATTACTAACATGCGTGAAAAAACAAAATAACTAAAACGTGAAGATTTAGATGGTATGACCGAAAATGTGCAAAGCTGCACGTATTTTTAAGAGTCAGAATAACATGTAGAACGGAAGATTTCTTATAGGGTATATGAATAATAATAGAATGAGAAGAAATTATTAATTTGCGTGTCTAATATTAATGTTTTTATGTTTCCTGAACTGCAGGAATATTCAAGCATAAACATGAAAAAGCTCATTTATTCTTCGTGAAAGTAGTGTAAGCCTAGAAATGTAGAGATGAACTTTTCCTTTCTGTCTTTCCTTGCTAAAACATGCAGGCCTAAGCAAATGTATTAGTTAGGGGATGTGCTTCCGTGCTCCTTTGTTTTTCTTCATGCTGTTTCCTAATGTCCTTGTAAAGAATAACATTTACATCCTTAGAGAACGGAGAATAGTACGACTCTTTCCTGTCTAGGCGAGGATTTAGAATGAAACTGTTGCCATGTAGTTACAATATATGTAAATTGTAGTTTTCTTCTTCCTCTCTAGGAAGTTATACAATTTTACACAAAGACTGTTTAGAGAAATTTGTAAAGTCATCGTTAGGAGATGTTTGCCTCCCCTAGTTCTGACCAATGAAAGAGATCTGTAGGATTTAGGAGAGTTTCTAACCTAGTGTAACAAAGTTGCAAAGTCAGTATAAAGACGATGGTGGGAAAATGATCATCAGCTCGTTCACATTCTGGTGACCTATCCTGCATCCGTGGTATGCTGTATGCTGTGCTGTACTGATTCCTGATCTGGCTGGCAATCCTGACTACGGAGAACCTTTTTCCTAGAGACATTGCACATCATCGGCTGGTGATGCTGCCTACACTAGTCTCCTACGGCCGTGGAGATAGTTTTCTAGACTAATTGCATGTTGTGCATTAGTATTCTCTAAATTACTGAGAGGTAACTGAGCTGTGATTTTCCCTTATGTTTCCTTGTTTCTCTCTCTCTCTCCCTCCCATTTTCTCAACTGAATTTGATGATCTCTGGGTTACTCTGCTTAAGATGACTGTGATGTTTTACCTGTAAAACTATGAGCAAAGTTTTCTTTATGTTTTGTATTTGTGTAAGACCATTCATATTTTCTGAAATAATATCAAAAGGTATCTAGAAAGAATAGTGTCTGTCGCTATTTCCTGAGTCATGACTTCTTTTTAGGATAACATTTGTCATATTATTGATGTAATTATGGTGTATTTTATGGTATAGCTGTTTCTTCATTACAGGTCCTCATGAAGAAATGGTTCTCTGATTTCTCTACTTAGTCCCTTTTAGCTCTACCAAAGATCCATTGGAGGACCTTTGATATTGCTGACAGAAATGATAATGACTTATGGGCCCGTCATTATAGTATTTACGCTTCCTTAGATGTTGTAAACGTTGGTGTGGGATATTATATGACCCCCCACCGCTTCCACTGCATCAGTTTTTGGTAGTTGCATCGGATGGTTAGTTTAGACTAAAATACTAGTTGGAGAAAAAGGAGTTTTTACTGACTAGACAGAATTGACGGTTCAAATATATGTTAAGTTAGTTTTGTCACATTGAGTTTTTGTTGAACGGGTCCGCCGAGGCCTGAGATCCCGTGATATGCCTATGGGCTGTTCTTAGTGTTTGCGTACACTAAGGTGATGTACATTGTCTGCTGGTAATACAATACTAGGCGGTTGTCGAACTGAAAGTATTGTAAAGGGAACTTTTGTTGAATGAAATAGTGGGGGTTTAGTTGGGTCACTTCAGTAAGCGCAACTGGGGAAGTCCCGAGAAGCTTCTGCTTGTAAGAGAACAAGAATCACGCTGGTCGCGATTTATTGTTGGAGTATAGGGTTTTCTCTTTGAGTGCATGAATATACTTTCGATTTTTTCCTTTTAGTGGAGCAGACAATTTATGTTCATGTAGTTTGTTTTGTTTTTTAAAAAAGACCTTAAAGACATTGATGCTGATTTTGCAAAGGGAGGGTCAGTAGAAGGAGTAATACTGACGTCACAGAGAGCCGCAGTGGTATTGGATAATTGGTGAACAACGTCACAGAGGTGCCGCGCTGGTACTGGGTAGTTGGTGTGAGTCGCGCTGCTATTGGACAGTGAAAATAACTTTGATTGGAAGTTGAAAACATAACACAGAAGAGTAGATTAGAGTTATTAATAATATTTTACTTACAGTAAGCAGAGAAAATGAAGATAACTAAATTGTTAAATACATTGTTTAGTAAGGATCAACCAATTCCAATTAGAGAAGGGATTCCAATAGCTCCTGAAGGTACGCCAGCAGCATTTATGGTGTTAGAAAGGGGTTACCATACGTGTGCATGGTTAGAGAATTGGGTGAAATATACAGAGGATCAAGGTGAATTAGCTTTTCCGGAAAATTGTACTTTCAATACAAGGATTTTAGAAAACCTGAGGTTTTGGATGAATGGTTTGAATCCAAACCCAAGACCAATGAAGTATGAGGCATTAGAAGAATGGGAATATGAAGCATACAAGAGAGAAAGAGACAAGCATCAGAATAGATCTAATAATACAGTGAGCAGATATTCTGAAGCAAAGTGGGATGCTCGCAAGAAAATGTGGAGAAGAGGTACTGTTGTAGAAACAAATGGATTGTTCCCTGTTAGAGAGGCTGATGAGACTGAAAGGGGAAAGTCAAAGGAGAAAAAGAATAATACTGAAACACAAGATAAGAATGTGAATGTAAATCTAATGGATTCAGATGACATTGATGAGGATTTCCTAAATGAATTATTAATGAACAGACCACCCCCATATCAAGAGGAACAAATTAGTTTAAGTACAGATGATTCACATGCTTCAAATATTATACCTAGTGCTCCTTTGATTCAAATTGAAGAACAACCTCAGAATAGAGTGACAAATGGAGTGGGACCAGTTCAGATTGAGAACAGGCAAAGGACGATTGTTAGGGTGGAAGCAGTAAGAAACCCAGAAGTGTTGTCAGTGCCAGTGACGATTGGTCCAGTAGTTCCATTATATAGTGATGGACAGAGTGTTACGGGAGTACATGCTTTGACAGTCCCAGAAGAGACTAGGACTAATGAAAGAAGTAGTGGAAGTAACAGTGCAAATGTGAGTATAGTTTCGAGATATGAAGAACAATTAATTGATGTTTCAGGGAGAAATGAGACACCAAAAAGGGTGGTGTATCAAGAACCTAGGAGATTAATACAGACTGAAGAGAGATTGAATACACAAACACCTGCTAAACTTGGAAGTGAGTCGGCTGAAGATGTACAAAGATCAATGGGTCCATCACCGGAAGAATTAGATCAGTGGATTCGAGATATAGCTCCTGGTTGTAGTAGTCAGAGTAAGGATGATTGTGTCGATGTGGCTAAATTAAAAGGAGTACTAGAAGAAATGATTACAGGTACAATTAGCCCAGAGAGATTGAATAAATTTCAGGATGATGAGTTGTTTCTATGTAAGACAATTACTCGAAGCGCGAGAGATTTGCATGAGACGTTTGTAGAGACAGCACAAGAGTATGGAGTAGACATTGAAAAATCATGATTTATGATTCACACTGTTTTTAGAAATATCATTGTTATTGGTTTTAACTAAATCACAAGTTTATGATGAATTTGCCGTATCGATTTTTGCACTATGTATATGTTTTTTGTGTGCCTATTGCTTTTAGCTATGCGTTCATTGTTTTTATGTATGTCGATTGTCATTGTTTTTAATGCATATTTGTGCTGGTATTTTATTCTGTACTTTTATGGATATCTTTTATCCGAATAAAGCACGAATTGAATTGAATTGAAAAATCAAAAGCATTACAAAAGACGTATAGATTAGATTTTACAGACAGAGATTTGGAAAATTTAAATGTCTCAGGGAAACGATTGCAAATTAAAGAGTTGATTAGCACACTAAAGCGTTGGGGTGAATTGGACAAGTGGAAAGGAAGATGGGCTAAAAAGAAAAAAAATGAAAATGCCAAAGCGAATTTATTTATTTGCAAAGTTTTATATAGCGCTGGCTAGACCCGGAGGTATCAGAGCGCTTTACATGAGGATCAGCGGTTTACAAGTTACATAATTACGTCAGTTACAGGAGCCAAGTATAGACATAGGAGAAAAACATGAGATTACACAATAATATGGGTAATTAAACACGTAGTATAGCCAAGACACTGGGAAGAGGAGCGGGAGGGGAAAAAAACAAGGCGGGGAGATGAGGAAAACCATGTCAGATGTCCGGCTGGGTAGGTGCCAGCCGAGGGGGTGAACCCGAGCCAAACTCCTCTATAGCTGCATAGGACAGCTCCACCGGGCATCGGCCAAGGTTGCTCAGGTACCGCTGTAAGTACGAACAGTTAAGGTATCCGCCCAGGGGGCATCGTCATAGATCCATCAACGCACCGTTTCCGGTGTTACAGGGAAACGCCGACCCCCTCGTCCTCCATCTCACCCCCAGGTCGAGGATGGGGAGAGCAGAGATGCAAGGGACAGTTCCAAAGTCTGTAGAATTGAGGGACAGACCATCGTTCTTGTCTACAGTCCTCTTTGGCGGGAGTGAAACTGAAGAGGGGTTGTGAATAGAAACCTGAACTTCATCAGAAATTAGTCCTCGATAGGCCCCCATAGTGACATTGCAGATATTGATTCTTGGCGCCATTTTAGAGTCAGGCAAGCTTGGGCCTGACCTCTCCTTGCATTAGCAGGTCTCGCTTTGCCCCAGGTAAAGAGCGATGATTATGGGGATCTGTTTAACCCCGTGACTCTGCAGTTGGTCTTACCTCTGGTTCTGTGATTCTTTTACTCTGTAATGCCTTTGATCCAGTTTATACAACGGGATCCTCTCTCACCGGTGGTATGTCCCTGAAATGTAGCTTCTCCGTCGTACCCTTTGAGAGATACAGATAAAAAGACGGAATCAGATGATGCTGTTGGGGCTTATCCAATGAGAGAAGTACCAGGAGGTGGTTATGTCCACGATCCATGGTCAAGACAGGACATCTTGTCATTTACGAATGAATTCCCGAGACTGAGAGAAAAGCCTGTTGAATGGTACAGACAAGTTGAAAGATTTGTGAAAGTATCAAAAGTTTTGTGGGTTGATTTAGAGGGTCTTTTTGATATAGTAGTTCCAGCTGATTTGTGGATTGAGTGTAAAATTGCTGTAGATTGGCCAAATAAAGAATACCCGAGAGATCCTAAAACAGGAGCACCTTCTGATGAGGTTATGAAAAAATATAATCAGGTTATTACATACCTGAAAGGGAAGATTTCTCCAAAAGAAACAGATTGGGTGAAGATTGATAGAACAACTCAGGAACTGAAAGAATCAGTGCATGCATATTATGAAAGGCTTCTTCAAGTGTTTAAGCAGTTTAGTGGTATAGAAAATATCACTGAAAAGGACATGGGACATTTTGTATATCGTTTTGTTTATGACTTGAGACCAGAAATAAGTGCCATGATTCAACAACATCTAATATGTTGGCAGAGTAAATCAGTTGATGAGATTCTTCGTTATGCGAAGTATTGTGGAGATGACATAGAGATGAGACATAAGAAGTTAAAGGAGAAACTGATGTTAGCACAAATGAGAGCAGCCAAGAAAGGAGGATATCTGAGTGGAGATGCGATTGATGATGGCCAGACTACAACTGGTATGAAAGGTTTAGTTTCAAATGGGAATACAGTGACACAAATGATTTCGATGGGTCAAGGAAGAGGTAGAGGAGATTTTGCGAACTTAGAAGATTTAAAACAAAAACGTCCTTGTTTTAATTGTGGCAAGTTTGGACATTGGCGTCGCGAGTGTAAGATGGTGTTGAATAATAATACGAACTCAGGTTCATTTGATCAGGGACAAGAGCAGACGCAGAGTCAAAATCAGAACTATCAAGTGCAGACGAATCAGGTGCAGACTCAGAATCAACTAGTGCAGATGGCAAACAGGGGACAGAACTTGCAGATTCCACAAGCTCCAATGCCTAATAATAATGTGAATGGTCAAATGCAAAGACAAAATGTAAATACTGGTTTACGTGCAAATGCTCAAACAAATTCAAATGTGCAGGTTGTTTCGCAGTATGTTTTGCAGACGGATGGGAGTGATTCAGAGTCATCACAATGACGGTGCCTGAGGGGGGAGGAAGAGTGCGTTCTTGGTGCATCTCTAGTGGTAGATCAGTCGGGTCCATATGTGGATGGCGAGGTTGATGGTAATGCAATTACTTTCCTCGTAGATACTGGTGCTACCCGTTCTACTGTGAGAACTGTGGGAATTCCAAACCTACCCCTCTCGGGAGAAAATATCCAAGTTGTCGGAGTATCAAATAAACTTATTAGAACACCAATAACTGAGCCAATGAAAGTTCAAATTGAGAATTTCAAGGAATTACACAAATTTGTTGTGTGTGATTCAAGTCCTGTTAATTTACTAGGTAGGGATCTGTTGTGTAAAATGAACTGTTCCATTTACTGTACACCAGATGGAATAGCGTTTCACACAAAAGATGAAGATGTGGTCTTCAAAATGCTGAATCAAGGGACAGAAGTGAATGAGTTGTACCCATTACTCACAGAGAATGATTTGCCTGTTGAGTTGAGAAAAACGGTGTTGTCTGGTGTGTGGGATTTCTCTGGGAAAGATATCGGTCTGATGAAAGGAGTTGCTCCGATTCAGATTACAGTCAAACCTAATGCAGAGTTTCCAAGAACCCCACAATACAAAATGAGTCCTGATATTATTGCAGGAGTGACACCAGTGATAGATATGCTGATTGAACAAGGAATTTTGAGAGAAATATTAGGAAGTCCATGCAATTCACCTATAATCGGAATTCGCAAGCCTAATGGAAAATACAGGATCGTACAGGACCTGAGAAAGGTTAACCAAATTGTTATACCTTGTTGTCCTATAGTACCAAATTCTGCAGTAATCCTATATCAAATTCCATGTGACGCAGAATGGTTCACTGTGATCGATCTGTCTCAAACGTTTTTCTCGATACCTTTGCATCCGGATAGCCAATATTTATTTGCATTCCGGTTCGGAAACCGTGTTTTGGCATGGTGCCGAGTTCCTCAAGGGTATACAGAGAGCCCTTTGATTTTCAATCAGACACTGAAGAAGTGTTTGGAGTCTTTGGTCATGCCCAGAAATTCGGTTTTAGTCCAGTATATTGATGACTTGCTAGTAGCATCAAGGACTAGAGAAGATTGTGTGGCAGATACAATTGCTTTGCTGAATCACTTGGCAGTAGGTGGTCACAAAGTGTCACCAACGAAATTACAGTTTTGTAATTCTGAAGTTCTTTTGTCTTGGACATATCATTGAAAAGGGAGTTCGAAAAGTTTCTGAGGATCGAATAAATGCCATCATGCGAATAAATCCATCAAAAACACAGAAAGAAGTTTGAATGTTTTTGGGAATGGTTGGATACTGCAGACAGTGGATTATGAATTTTTCACTGATTGCAAAACCACTTCAGAGATTGACACACAAAGTTGGGAGAGATCCAATACATCTTGATGAGGAATGCATGAAGACGTTCCTAGAGTTGCGAGACAGTTTATGTCGAGCACCAGCATTAGGGATGCCAGACTTTGAGAAAGAATTTGCGTTGTTTTGCAATGAGCGTGAGGGTTGCGCACTCTCAGTTCTAACCCAAACGCACGGAACAGCATGAAGACCAGTGTCATATTTTCTGCTACTTGAATCCCGTCGCTGCAGCATTACCAGGATGTTTGAAAGCAGTTGCTGCTACTTGTGTGAGTCTTGAACAATGCGAGTCAATTGTTATGGGACATCCATTGAGAGTGTTTGTTCCACACTCAGTTGAGATTCTGTTAATGCACACTCGAACACAACATTTGACGAGTAGCCGTTTGACAAAATATGAACAAGTGATTCTAGGTGCTGAAAATGTGACAGTAACGAGGTGTACTAGCTTAAACCCAGCTACGTTATTGCCAACTCCAGACTGTGAGGAAGTTCTTGATGAAGTGGATCATGATTGCCTGGATGTGACAGAGTTGTGCACAAAACCAAGGCCTGATGTAAAGGATACACAGCTTCCTGAGTCTGATGTTGTTTTGTTTGTGGATGGCTCTTGTTTGAGAGATTCGGAAGGTTGCTTGAGAGCTGCCTATGCAATTTGCACAGTAGCAAATGTGATTGAAGCATTGTGGTTGAAAGGAGTGAGTTCTGCACAAGTGGCTGAATTAAAAGCGCTTACCAGAGCTTGTATCTTGTCAAGACAAATGAGGGTTACAATCTTTATGGATAGTCAATACCGCGTTGGTGTCGTACATGACTTTGGGCAGTTGTGGTCCCAACGTGGATTTTTGACCTCTTCGGGTTCACCGATCAGAAGCGGAGAGTGTGTAAAAGATCTACTGATGGCATTACAGTTGCCGGCACAAATTGGGGTGGTGAAGTGCAGTGCACATAGATCTGGTTGTGAGTACATCACACTGGGTAACAGATATGCAGATGAAATTGCTAAATTTTTGTGCTTTGAATGCATATTCGATTAATGTTGAACCATCAAAAAATGAGCACATTGAACAAACAGAATGCAAATATTTGTTCACATCTGTTGAGACTTGGGATGAAGTGAGAGATTTACAAGAAGAGGCAAGTGACTCTGAAAAAGAAGGGTGGATTAAATTGGGTTGCACTCGCAGGTCAGATGATGAGGTCTGGGTGTACACTGATGGGAGAATAGTTATGCCAGACAGTCTTCTTTCTCAGATGACTAGAGTCCATCATGGGCCAACACATATTGGAAGAGATGCAATGATTAGATTGTTTCAACAGACATGGCTCAATCCCAGATTCAGAGTGATTGCAGAGAGTCTCTGTCAGAGATGCACAATTTGTCAGCAGCAAAACCCAGGAAGAAAGACAGTGGTTAGCATGGGACGAATTGGGAAAGCAGCTGGTCCATTTACCAGAATGCAGCTAGACTTTATTGAGATGCCCCCTTGCAATGGATTAAAATATGTCCTTGTGGTTGTCTGTTTTTTTGTTGGGTTGTAGCATATCCAACAAGACGTAATGACAGTTTAACAGTTGCTAAATTGCTTCTTAGAGAGATTATTTCTAGATTTGGTTTTCCAGTCTCATTGGAATCAGATAGAGGGACACATTTTAATAATGAAATAATTCGGATGCTTTGTGCAGCATTACAAATTGAGCAAAAACTGCACTGTGCTTATAGACCTGAGGCTTCAGGTGTAGTTGAGCAAGTCAATGGCACAATAAAATCAAGGTTGGCTAAAGTTTGTGCTTCCACAACATTGAAATGGCCTGATGCATTACCATTAGTGTTAATGAGCCTAAGAAGTATCCCAGATAAGAAAACTGGATTGTCCCCCCACAAAATCATTATGGGCAGGGCTTTGAGGTAGCCAACAGTTCCAGCGAATCAACTAATGAACATTACTGATGACTTGGTACTGGATTATTGTAAAGGATTGGCTGATGTAGTGCGTTCTGTGTCTCACCAGGTTGGAGAAGTTGCAACAACAACACAACAGGAACAAGGCCACAATCTAAGCCCAGGAGACTGGGTTGTGGTGAAGAAACATGTCAGAAAGTCCTGTTTAGAACCTCGCTGGCATGGTCCTTACCAAATTATACTGGTAACTACGACAGCTGTCAAGTGTGGTGGTCTACCGAATTGGATTCACGCAAGCCACACCAGAAAAGTCCCAAGTCCGCTTGAGAATGAAGAAACTGCAGAAGAAGAAAGACGTGAACAAGGAAATGTTCTGGAGCAGGTTGAAGTTGGAGTAGAGTGGGCACAAGTTACTGGGATGAGTAAAGGCGAAGATAACATTGTTGTTGTTGAAAGTGAGAACAGGGTGATTCCTTCAGCCCCCGCAGTTGTCAAAGACAAGAGAAAGAGGAATTCATCTGAAGAAAGTTCAGAAATGAATGAAAATGAAAAAAGAGCAAAGAAGGGAGACAAGTGGCCAAAAGGAGTGACAAAGCTGAAATACACTGTCAATAATAAAGTTCCAGAAACAATACTTGAAGTATCGAGTCAATCAGAGCAAAGTGAAGCAGAAGAAGAGAATCAAGTACGAAGAACAAAAAGAGTTAAAGTACCGAGTAAGAAATACTCAGCACCAGAGTGGACTTATGTGGTTGTAGGTGCAAATGAAAGTATTTCAAATAATGATTGGGAAAAACAAATTCTTTGTGAAGAAGGACAACTCTAAGCCACCCTAAGTGAACTTGCTGATTTGAAGAGGGTGTTCAAAAGAGAGAGGAGATTTATGTGATAAATTTCCAGAAGAGTTTCCGAAGCTGTTGATTTTGAAGAAGAGCTCAAGGCTCAGGTTTTTGCTGTGGAGTGCCCAAACTAAACTAGCCTAGTGAAAGTACTAATTATTTGGAGTACATTTTTTAGTTAGAAATTTTGTCTACTTTTTCCTTTTTTACATAATTTTTAGAGATGATTAGAACTGAGACTGGTAAACGGAATCAGGGAATGAGTAGGCAAAAATGCATCAATGTTTGTGTGTTCTGTGTTTTATTAACAATGTTTGTATGGTTGGTTTTAACATTTGTGTTACCACGCTTTATGTTTATTAATATAGTAAACACTACTACTAGTAATAATGAGCATGTGACTTTGGTTACTAACAGTGATCTGAAAGAAGATTCAGAGATTAATATGAAAGAAATAACCGGTAGTGTTTTGCATTTGGATAAATCTATTAGTGATTATTCGTTAAATGTCTTTACAAAATTGCTTTGTGAGTATGTGGATACTATGGATGCGAGAGATTGTTATGTGTGCATGCAATTACCTACGTCTGTGTCTGAGGGTATAACTTACCATCACTTACCACTAACATAGAGTATATCGTGTAGTGTACTAACTAGCTTATTTTATGCTAAAGGGGCTTTTCAATATTTTTATTCAAATTATGATTTAGTGTTTTCAGAAATTCCCATTAGAAAAAATATGAATATAGTATATAGTGCTAGAGATGCAGAATATTTGGGAGAATCTTTTCATACTATTAAAACGATAGATACAGTTTATGCACATAGGCATAATTTAACATGTAGGTTACACAGTGTAGAGATTGATTTTTATAAATTCTGTAGAAGATAGATGTAGAGAGTTTAAACGCAGGGCTGCTGAACAAAAGAGTAAAGAGCCTCCATGGGCACATAAAGAAGGAAATTATCAGAAGACCGAGACTTATGCTGCAATGGCTCTGGATTGGCCCCATAGGGGAAAGCTTTGCATACTAAGGCAGAAAACAGATTATAATAACCATTTCATTGGTTCCAGTGAATGTGAACACACTTTCTTAATTACTGGTGGTTGGGGATAAAAAGGTGGTACAGATCCTGTTTACCCTGGGGAGTATTTCATTTGTGGTAAAAATGCTTACTATAGGTTGCCACCGCATTGGTATGGATGTTGTTATATGGGAATTGTCGTTCCTAAAATCTACCATGTGAATGATGAACAAGGAACCAATGAAAAGCAACTAACACAAAGCAAAAGGGGTTTGAGTGCTACTGAAATAATTGGGGAAATATTTGGTGCATTGATACCTTCAGTTGGGGTTATTCTAAATTCACAGAAAATTCGAAAATTATCTACAGTGGTTGATCGTTTATCTACGGATACCGCTGGAGGGTTTTTGATGGTTGATACTGAAATGGTTGCTATGAGGACCATGGTTTTACAAAATAGACTTGCCTTAGATGTATTATTGGCAAAAGAATGCGGAGTTTGTAGTATGTTAAAGATTCAACAATGTTGCACTTATATCCCTGATAGGAGAAAGGATTTGGAGGGATATATTAGTAAAATTACTCATTTGCCTGATGATCTGTCAAAATTGAAGGCTGATGGTGCATGGGAGAAAATTGATAAGAGTATTTCTTCCATAGGTAACTGGTTTTCTAATTTTTCTAACAGGGAGGATACTAACACCGATAATTGCTATTGCTACAAGCATACTAATGATAATGCTGCTTTATAAGTGTAGCAGGAGTAAGCCTACTGAGGGAAAGCGACGAGCAAGGAAAAGGAAAAGAGAAGAAATAGAAATGGAAGATTGAAGAGGGATTTATTACGATGCCTGGAAGGATATAGAGGGTGTTAGGCTGAAACAGATGAGAACCACTGCATTCTGATTGTTCATTATCAGATAATAATCTGATATGGGTTGGTGTGATGGTTTGGGATACCATCAAATGGGGGATTGTTGGAGTATGATTTTTGCTAATAAAATCTGCTCAGGAAAATCCACCCATGTGTGTGTTTTAATAAATTACTAACATGCGTGAAAAACTGAAATAACTAAAACGTGAAGATTTAGATGGTACGACCGAAAATGTGCAAAGCTGCACGTATTTTTAAGAGTCAGAATAACACATGTAGAGTAGAAGATTTGTTATAGGGTATATGAATAATAATAGAATGAGAAGAAATTATTAATTTGCATGTCTAATATTAATGTTGCTATGTTTCCTGAACTGCAGGAATATTCAAGCATAAACATGAAAAAGCTCATTTATTCTTTGTGAAAGTAGTGTAGGCCTAGAAATGTAGAGATGAACTTTTCCTTTCTAAAACATGGGCCTAAGCAAATGTATTAGTTAGGGGATGTGCTTCCGTGCTCCTTTGTTTCTCTTCATGCCGTTTCCTGATGTCCTTGTAAAGAATAACATTTACATCCTTAGAGAACGGAGAATAGTACGACTCTTTCCTGTCTAGGCGAGGATTTAGAATGAAACTGTTGCCATGTAGTTACAAAATATGTAAATTGTAGTTTTCTTCTTCCTCTCTAGGAAGTTATACAATTTTAGACAAAGACTGTTTAGAGAAATTTGTAAAGTCATCGTTAGGAGATGTTTGCCTCCCCTAGTTCTGACCAATGAGAGAGATCTGTAGGATTTAGGAGAGTTTCTAACCTAGTGTAACAAAGTTGCAAAGTCAGTATAAAGACGCTGGTGGGAAAATGATCATCGGCTCGTTCACATTCTGGTGACCTGTCCTGCATCCGTGGTATGCTGTATGCTGTGCTGTACTGATTCCTGATCTGGCAGGCAATCCTGACTACGGAGAACCTTTTTCCTAGAGACATTGCACATCATCGGCTGGTGATGCTGCCTACACTATTCTCCTACGGCCGTGGAGATAGTTTTCTAGACTAATTGCACGCTGTGCATTAGTATTCTCTAAATTACCAAGAGGTAACTGAGCTGTGATTTTCCCTTATGTTTCCTTTTTTCTCTCTCTCGCTCCCTCTCATTTTCTCACCTGAATTTGATGATCTCTGAGTTACTCTGCTTAAGATGACTGTGATGTTTTACCTGTAAAACTATGAGCAAAGTTTTCTTTATGTTTTGTATTTGTGTAAGACCATTCATATTTTCTGAAATAATATCAAAAGGTATCTAGAAAAAATAGTGTCTGTCGTTATTTCTTATGACTTATTTTTAGGATAACATTTGTCATATTATTGATGTAATTATGGTGTATTTTATGGTATAGCTGTTTCTTCATTACAGGTCCTCATGAAGAAATGGTTCTCTGATTTCTTTACTTAGTCCCTTTTAGCTCTACCAAAGATCCATTGGAGGACCTTTGATATTGCTGACAGAAATGATAATGACTTATGGGCCCGTCATTATAGTATTTACGCTTCCTTAGATGTTGCAAAGGTTGGTGTGGGATATTATATAACCCCCCCACCGCTTCCGCGGCATCAGGTGTCAGATTGTGAAGCGCTATTGCACTCACAACAGATAGGGACTTATTAAACTTCTATTGTGAGGGTGTACTAACTGAGATTGCTGTTTGGTTTTTCTTTTGTGCAGAGAAATACACTGCACTTGTCAGGGTGGTTTCCTGCTGGTCAAAAATTCACTTTTTGTGTATGATAGCATCAGGAGGGCATTAGTGGCCATTGTTCCCCTAGAGTGCTAAGTGACTTTGAATTTTCTTTAGTGGAACAGACAAGAGTTTGTTTTGCTTTTGGTTTCAATAATCTGCTATTGCAAAGCTGATCGTTGTTGAGTGAGAGGTGCGAGAGTTGCGCCATAGGATATCGCGTTGGGATTCCTCGTTACGTCAGAGAGTACCATGCTATGAGTGGTCAGTACAGTGGTGTTGCGCTGACATTTGGCCCTAGTGTTGCATATTTCATTGTGATTTGGTGACAACTGCCAGTTATTTTGAATAAAGCCTATTCATTTGTGTTGCAATGCATACAGAGTAAAGATGAAATTCTTCAAGAAATTGAGAGCTTTGTTTAGTGATGATGTGAGAATACCATTCCATGAGGGCAAGGAGACCCCACCAGAGAGCCCACTTGCACATTACATGACAACCAAGTTCGGATTACACACATGTATTTAGATTACACAATGAAATAAGATCACATTGAAATTATGGGTACTTGCAGTGCCCTCAGCATAGTGCCTTTAATCTGAAAATAATTTAGGATTTGAGTTGAGTGTTATATGAGATGAAACTCCCACTAAGGCTAGCCCAACTTGAGGCTTTGAAAGCACAGAAGCATACTGCACATGTGAAAGAGAGGCGAGAAACTAGACCTGAACTAAGAATAAGGTTCATATCTGTATAGAAACAAGATTAGATGAAGAAGAAGAAGAAGAATGAAGAGAGAATGTAATTGACAAAGCAGAGAGGAAGAAAGCATGTGAAGGGGTAAAATTCAAGAGAAAGGTGAAACTAGTGATTCTAGTGATGACTTTTTGGATGATTTATTTCCTCCATACAATGTTGTTCATCAGGCTGGAGGAAATCTACAGCCCATAGGGCTCCCACAGCCAGCAGACAGAAGTACGAGTGCGCCTGTGGTTCAGAGCCTCCCTGGTAACACCAGGTCCACCAATAGGAGCTCAGAGTACTGCTGATGTCATAACCCCAACTACATCCATAGTTACAACCATCCCACTACAGCATGCTTTGGTGATAGCTAAGACTTAGTAGCACAACCTCAAATAGGACCAACACCTGTCGTAAGTGTTGCTGTTGGAGAGGTTGAGGAAAATCCCAAATCACAAACCCCGGAAGGCGGTACACCAATAAGAGCATTGGACATTTTGAGAACAAAGGCAGAAGTTGAAGAAAATGTTACAGGAAATCTAGAGTTGGGATCCATAGAGGGGTACAACAAAGAGGAACTCTTGTTCCTGTGTAAAGAAGCTGCTAGGCTTGCTTATGCGACTCATGAAATTCTAGAAGGAGTAGCCACAGAGTTTGGGGTTGGTTTGTCCAAAAGTCAGAATCTAAAGAAGAATTTAAGGATATTCCTAGGTGTGGAGATTCTCAAGACAATGTTGACAACTGGACTAAAATTACACCTATGCAAATTAGTTAGTTACATCCAAAGGTGGAATGATGTTCAAAAGATTAAAGATCAGTGGGCTGAAAAGTAATAGAGAAAGAAAGGGAAAGATTATTCTGGAGGACCTGATGGGCAGGGTAGTCAAAGCAATGCAGAAGTCAAGGCTTACCCTTTGAGAGAGACACATTGTGGTGAATATGTCCATGTTCCTTGGTACACTCAGGTTGACCGGTCTGTTCAAATTTCAAAGGTGCTTCCTTGAATATTGTCTTTCCTAGTGATCTGTGGGCTGAGTGCAAGGTGTTGTTGCAGTGGCCGCCTGAGGAACCGCCGAAAGTTGCTCAAATGAATGCTGCTTCTCCTACTGTCATGTTTAAATATATCCAGGTGATTACCTTTTTCCCCAGAAAGGGATTAATTGGTTGAAAATAGCTAGAACTACCCAATCCAACCCCACAATCAACCTCGAACAGGCCGTCACAAAGCTCTCTGCCTGGATCACCAAATGTGCCGACAGAGTCGCCCCAATTTAGCCCTCCAAGACCATCAGATCCACCAAACAAGCCAGCTGGTACACACCAGAACTCACAACCATGAAACGCAACTGAAAACGTCTAGAGAGACGATGACACACCAGCAAAGATCTCACGGACCGAGCCACCTGCACAGCAGCTCTCAACGAATGCCATTGACTCCTGAAAGACATGAAAAAAAGCACCCTGGCAGACCGCATTGAGGCCAACACCAACCACAAGGAACTCTTCAATATCATCAGAGAGTTCTCCTGCCTGTCAGCCACCAAACACGCAATCCCCCACCCCAGGAACTCAGCAAAAGCTTGGTGGACTACTTCCACAACTAGATATCCACCATCAACTTCGTACACCAACCCACCAACCTCTACAGCCTCCTTTCAACAATGGATATCACCAACAATCCTATGATCACCACTTGGAAACAGCTCACCACATAGGACATCACAGCCATAATGAACATGTTCCCACCACTTCTTCAACCTCGGGAGCAACGAAATCAGCATCAAATTCACCTCCATCCTCAAGACATCCATCTCCATGCCCGTGTTTTCCAAGCAATGGAAACACACAAAGGTCAGCCTCTCCTGAAGAAACCCTCCACCGACCCCAGCAAACTCAAGAACTACCAACCCATCTCTCTGCTTCCCTTTCCCACCATAAACTGACAACTCACTAAATACCTAGAGAACAACAACCCACTGGACACATCCCAGAACAACTTCTGCGCCAACCACAGCACCGAGACCGCCCTGATTACTGCCACTGATGACATCAGAACCCTCCTCGACCGAGATGACACAGCAGCTTTAATCCTGCTCGACCTCTCAGCAGCGTTTGACACAGTATCCCACCACACCGTCATCGGAGGCTTCACCACATCGGGATCCAGGGAAACACCCTCGGATGGATCGCATCCTTCCTCATAGGATGGACCCAGAGAATCCAGGCTACCTCCCTTCATGTCAGAACCCAATAGCACCATCTGTGGTGTCCCGCAAGGATCATCCCTCAGCCCCACCCTGTTCAACACCTACATGACGCCTCTGGCCAACACTGTCAGAACCCATTGCATCAACATAATCTCCTACGTAGATGACACCCAGGTTATCCTCTCACTCTCAGAAGATCCCTCCACCACCAGGATCAACTTCCACAACTGCATGAACAGCGTTACTGACTGGATGAAGACCAATTGCCTGACACTCAACATGGACAAGACCAAAGTGCTGATATTCAGAAAGAGCATCTCCCCGTGGAACGACACGTGGTAGATTTCTGAACTTGGACCCACACTCTCAATGACAGTTCACGCCCGCATCCTTGACATCATCCTAGACAGTAAACTCACCATGAAATGCCAGATTAATGCATTTGCCTCCGCGACTTCCACAACCTTCGCATGCTCCGAAAGATCTTCAGATGGCTTCCCGTCGACATTAGGAAAACCGTCACTCAAGCCCTAGCCACCAGCCAACTCGACTACGGCAACACACACTATGCAGGGATCTCCACCCAGCTCCTGAAGAGACTCCAGACCATTCAGAACTCAGCGGCAAGACTTATCCTGGACCTCCCCAAAAGGACTCACATCACCCCCCACCTCAGGAACCTCCCCTGGCTCCCCGTCCAGAAAACATGCCAGTAAAAGATACTGACACATGACAACAAGGCCCTCCATGATCAAGGACCAACATACATCAACCACCTCCTGAACTACCACCAAACCGCCAAATACCTGCACTCCACCACCATTGCCCTCGCACACACTTCTCACACCTGCTGAAGCTACAGCGGAGGTTGCTCCTTCTCCTACCTTGCCGCCAAGTCTTGGAACGACCTTCCCCTCCACCCCCGAACAGCATCCTTGCTCACAGAATTTCGAAAGGGACTCAAGACATGGCTCTTTCACAGATAGCTGCAGGATCCCAGCACATGGATACCCTCATGGGTGATAAGACAGGCTCTACAAGTCCTAACTGATTGATTGAGAGGCTGTGCATGCTTATTACAAACAATTAATGGAGGTTTTTTGGCAGCATAGTGGTGACAAAAACCAAGAGAAGGGAAATCTGCGTAATTTAGTGTCACAGTTCATTCTTGGATTACACCCAGAGATTAACTTGCTTATTCAGCAGACTGTGATTTGTTTGCAGTCAAAGCCTCTGGATGTAATCCTGAGTTATACAGAGTATTGCAGTAATGATTTAGAAGCAAGACAGAAGAGAACCGAGACGTTCATGTTGTCCCAAACAAAGTTAGCACGGAAAGGATTTCAGAATGGTCCATATATCGCAGATTAAGGTTATGGCCCTGATGTTGGAGCATAAATGCAAGTGGGTGGTTATCATGGCGGTGGACAGATGATGCAGAATGGGAATGGTGTTCCACAGGGTAGGGGATGAGGAACGCCAGTTTACCTGAATTCAGGGATGGACATAGCCAAGTTGAAAAAGTGTACTCCTTGTCAATATTGTAACACGGAGGGCCATTAGAAGTGGGAATAGAAGTTGAATCCAAATCGAGTACAAAATGATGGTCCGTTGCTGAACATGAATGCAGTGCGTATACAAAATATGAAAACACAAAGACCTGAGAATGCTAATATGCCCCAAACCTGTTGATGCAGTCGAATGTGAGCAGTCCAAGGTTTAATGCAAACCAGACCCCCTGAGTTCAACCAAACACATTCAGAAATCCTGATAGTTTCCAACAATTCCTGGTCTTCGACAGTTTCAGAGGTCCAGGGTTTGATCCATCACAATGACGGTGCCTGAGAGGGGAGAAAGATTGCATGCTTGCAGCAGTTATGGAGGTAGACCAGAGTGGCCCATATGTGGATGTGGAGGTGAATGGCCACCCACATTGTTTCTTATTGATGCTGGTGCTACCTGTTCTACTTTAAGAACTGTAGAGGTCCCAAACCTACACTTCTTGAAAAAACAAGTCCAACGTGTAGCCATCTCCAATGACCACATTGTGAACCATATTTCAGCTAAAGTCCCTGTGAAGATAGGTTCCTTGAAGACGATTATCAGTTTGTGATATGTGAAGTAAGTCCAGTCAATCTATTGGGCAGAGATTTACTCTGCACGTTAAATTGTGTGATCTATTGTTCACCGGATAGCATCAAACTTCAGACACACAGTAAGGACGTAGACTTTAAACTGAGCATGCAGAAGTCAATTGTTTGACTATTCCTGGTTTTGACAGGGAGAATTTACCCCTGATGTATAGGACTCCCTGAAGAAGGAAGTCTGGGATTTTACTGGCAAAGATATTGAACTGCTCAAAGGTGTTGAACCTGTGAGAATAACAATCAAGCAAAATGCAAAGTATTCCCAGATGACCCAATACAACCTCTCACCAGAGGCGGTGGCTGGAATTATGCCCGTAATTGAATCTAAGTTAGAGCAGGGCATCTTAAAAGAAATACTAGGGAGCCCCTACAACTCACCTATAATGGGTTAGCAGAAGCCACATAAAAATTGGAGAATCGTGCAAGACCTGAGAAAGGTCAATAGTATTGCTGTCCCATATTGTTCCGTGGTACCAAATCCTGCTGTGATACTCCTCCAAATACCTTGCAAAGCTGAGTAGTTCACGGTCATCGACCTATGCCAAGCACCCTTTTCTATTCCTTTGCATGAAGACAGTTGGTTCCTCTTTGCATTCTGATTCCAAAATAATGTTCTGGAATGGTCCTGTGTCCTACAGGGGTATACAGAGAGCCCCTTGATCTTCAATGAGATACTGAAAACGAATCTTGCAGTTGCAGTGCAGTTCCGTTCTGGTCCTGTACATCAACAACCTATTGGTGGCGTTGACAACACAAGATGCATGCAGACAAAACTCCATTGCCCTGTTGAATTATTTGGCAGAGAATGGACATAAAGTGTCCCAACCAAACCCCAATATTGTCAGAAGAAAGTCCTTTATTTAGAACAGTCACATACTTTTTGTCATTCTTGACCCAGTAGTCACAGCGTTGTGTGGTTGTGTAAATGCAGTGGCAGCAGTTGTCAGCATTCAGCAATATGAGGATATAGTTATGGGATATTCCCTTATGGTTACCTATTCTGTTGAGATCTTGCTCACTGTCCCACGAACACAACACATGACACATAGTAGACTGACGAAGTATGAACAGCTAATCCTTCCTGCAGATAACATCATTCTGTGGAGATGCAACAGTCTCAACCCTGATACACTGTTGCCTGTTACTGTTTGGAATAATGATGGGGATGACCATGATTGTCTCGACTTTATAGGAATGTGTACCAAGCCAAGACCCAACATTCAAGATGTCCCACTGGAAGAGCCCGATTATACGTTGTTTGTAGATGGCTCTTGACTAAGAGATGAACAAGCGATTTTGAAAGAAGCCTATGCTGTAGGCACCTTAAAGGCTGTAGTGGAATCCTCCTGTTTGGTCAATGTAACCTCTGCACAGGTGCTGCAATGATAGACGAGATGTTGCACCTGCTTAACCCTGGTTCAACTTCTACTTCCGAGTCATTGCTGAGAATCTGTGTTGCCGATGTGTCACCTGCCAGCAGTTAAATGGAGGCAGGAGGACTGTGATGGCAATGAGTCATATAGGGAGATAATATGGTACTTTCAGTCTCACGCAACTTGATTTTGCTGTAATGCTTGTATGCTATGGGCTCTGCTACATCTTAGTAATAATATGTATCTTTCCACAATGGGTGGAAGTATATCCAACTAGGAGAAATGACAGTCTCACTGTGGCCATGCTGCTATTGAGAGAATTGGTTACTGAGTTTGGCCTGCCGGTTTCTTTGAAGTTTGATCGTAGGACTCATTTTTATAATGAGATTATGTGTATGCTGTGTGTAGCCCTGCAGCTGGACTGAAGGCTTCATTGTAGTTACAGGCCAGAGGCATCTGGTATAGTCAAACAGATCAATGAGACCCTAAAGTCCCAACTTGCCAAAACAAGTGCGTTCACGTCCCTCAAGTGGCCTGATGTAATTTCCTTGGTGCTGACGAGTCTCCGAAGCACCAATATCCAGAGGACAGGATTGTCCGCCAATGAGATCCTTATTTGGAGGACCATGAGACTTCCCGACGTACCAGTAGCTACGCTTGTGAATGTTGCAGATGATATGCTTCTCGACTAATGCAAGGACTAGCTGATGTGGTACATTCTGTTTCTCATCAGGTTAAGGCGCCAACTCCTCTTTGAGCCAAGAACAGTGTCATGATCGAACCCCTGGCGATTGGGTCCTGGTGAAGAAACATTTCAGGAAACGTTGTATGGAACCATGCTGGCATGACCTTCGAGTCATCCTTATGAAAAACACTGCTGTGAAGTTTGGTGGCCTTTCACTGTTCGGCCTTTCACACCCAAAGAGTGAGGCAACCTTGTGAAGAAGTGGTGACCACAACCACTGAATTTCAAAGTCAAACTCCAGAGCACCTCAAATGACCAGGGGGAGAGAAGAGTGTCTCAAAGTCAACCAGAGACCAGTGCTGAGCCTGTGGTGGATGAGCGAAGAATAGCCAAAGTGAACTGCGCTGAAGAGACTGTGAACGATAACTCTGATATGGAAAAGTGGCCAAGCAGTGCAACCAGAATGGGGCCAAGAAAGGGCCAGAGACTGTTGTGTCAGAGCAGCGCATTCCAGTGACAAAGAAATAGAGACAAGGGAGCAAAGTGACAGTGAGGATGAAAGGCCTACTCACAGTTTGTGTAGGTATCGCACTTAAGATCAGCACGCACTCTTAAAAAAGTGCCAAATTCCTTACTTTGCTTTAAAATGACTTAAAAGTCAATTGCAGTGTGCTTAGATGGCCACCAGTTGGTGATCGCGCTATTTAAATCGTGAATTGGGCAAAGGGAGACGGAAAGAGGCTCCGACTCGACCAGGCACCTTTACGCGCTCGAGACGAGGAGGCGCAACCTAGGTAACCTGACGCCGAGCCAGAGGAGAGCGACGCGTTACCAAGGGCGCATGAGGGAACATTGGCTCGCTCTCGCGTCTCCCAGCAGGTTGCTAGGAGACGCGGGGAAGTCAAGAGACGCAAGCGCTCCCGGCCTTGTTTCCTTTTTAAATTTTTTTTTTATTTAGCAGCGCTCAAAGCCCAATAAATGATCATGAAGCCCACAAAGCGGGCTTAAGGTTCAGGATCAGACGGAGCGGCCGTACGTGTTAAACAGAAGCCGCGGAGCAGCACGGTGAAAAATTGAAAGTACGCTTACCTGCGTCTTCAAACGATCGTAAACCGATCTGAAGGATAAATGAAGTACAAGCCATTCCCCGCCATAAATTGGACAGGGGAGGATGGCAAGCTGTAAAGGAAAGGTTAATTACAAGAAATTAACGAGGCAAGGTAGGACAAGGTCCAATACTAAATTAAGCTAATAAACTCATCATAATAACGGAAATACGAAAACGGTATCAATAATCAAGATACAATTAAAAGACAGTAAGGCCACGAATGGAAAGGTGTACTTAGCTGTGTCAGGAGCAGCGAACAAAAGAGGAAGATGGGAGTGTGCACAGTCTTCTTATGATGTTGTTAATGTTCTATATATTGTGATGTATTAACATTCTTTAAAGGGCTGCATGTTGGGCAGCAAATAAAAGTATTTGCATAATGTTAGCCTCCGTTTGTCTTTAATGAAATCAAGATTCCCTCTGCATAATAATTGGAGAATCGTCATTCCTTCCGTAGGAGTACGTTTTAATCACATGAAGATTAGAACGCAATCTACGTTGATTGACCGTCTTGCAACCAACACTGCCAGTGAGTTATCCGCTATCAATACAGATCTTGTAGGAATAACAGCCATGGTTCTACAGAACAGGCTTGCTTTAGATAACTTACTTGCAAAGGAATGTGGAGTCTGCCATAAGTTACACATCCAGCAGTGCTGCGCTCATGTTCCATAGCAAGAGGGGTGAGATTATATTATGTTAATGATAATTTGTAAAGCGCACGTACACCAACAGGTTTCTTGGCGCTGGGAGATACCTTATTTCATCCTAGGAGACAACGCGCAAAAAGTCGGGTCTAATTGTAAGCTTGCAAGAAAAGCCAGGTCTTCAGCTTTTTCCTGAAACACAGATGGTCCATTTCTAATCTCAATGACAAGGGCAGGGCATTCCAAAACTTGGGTCCCTGAAAGGAGAAGCGCGATCCTCCCAGGCGTTTACGTCTTGAACCCGGAACCACCAGAAGATTCTTGTGCATGGATCTTAGCGTGCGCGTAGGATAGTATCTGTGAATTTTTGAAGCAATAAACTCAGGGTCAGTGCCATGAATGGCTTTGAACATTATACAGCCTGTTTTAAACATGGAGCGCTGTTCCACAGGGAGCCAATGCAGTTCCCTCAGCAGCGGTTTAATATGGCAGCGTCTGCCTTGTTGATAGATGATTCTTGCTGCCTGGTTTTGTATCATCTGTATGCAGTGTAACTGATTGCGCTGGAGTCCTAGGTATATTGCATTAGCATAATCAATTTTGGAAAGGATTAAGGCGATGATGATTTGGATGCTGGCTTCCCTGCTGAAAAACCTTCTGATTTTTCGCAGTTTCCTAAGTTGGAAGAAGCAGGCAGAGGTGACCGCCCTGATCTGCGAGTTCAAAGTGAGTTCAGAGTCAATATGAATACCTAGGCTCTTGATCGAGGTCTTAGGGGCGGGTGCCGGTCTCATTTCTTCAGGCCAATGAGTAGGGGTCCAGTGCTGAAGTTTATTGTTTGGGATAATAATTTCGGTTTTATCCGAATTAAGTTTTAGCTGATTTTTATTCATCCAGTTCCTGATGAAAAGCATGGTACTCTTAAGAAACTCCTTGGATTGTATGGAGTCATCTATAGAGAAAATCAGCTGCATATCATCCGCATAGTTATATATCTGTACCCCCATCTGACGGAGCGTGGTTATTAGGGGTCGGATATATACATTAAAAAGATGCGGCGACAGTGAAGAACCCTGCGGAACTCCACAATTGAGGTTGCAAGTGTCGGATTTATAAGGTGATATCCACACTGATTGTCTTCGATTTACTAGGAAGGATTGAAACCACTTTAAGGCTACTCCTCTGAGACATGTTGCAGCAAGACGTTCCATCAATATTGCATGATTAACGGCATCGAACGCCGCTGACAAGTCCAGGAGGATCAGAGCTTGAGTGCAGTCAACGTCAGCTTTTTCTTTTAAATCATCCATGACGGATAGAATGACAGATTCGGTAGAATGGGAAGATCGAAAGCATGCCTGATGAGGGTCTAAGAATTTGGTGTCTTCTATGAAGGCACGAAAAAGTTTAGCCACGTGTGCCTCTAATACCTTAGCTAGAAGTGGCTGAAGCGATATATAGGCCTATAATTATCTAACCTCTGCGGGTCAACCCCTTGTTTTTTCTGGAGGGGGATGATTACCGCTTCTTTAAAGGCTAGAGGGACTGTCCCTTGACTAAGGGATAGGTTGAGTAGGGAAAGGGTGTTTCCTGGTATTTCTGAGCAAATGGCTTTTTGTATGTGTGGGGGACAGATGTCATTTGGTGAGCCTGATTTAACTTTATTAAGAAGTTCCAAGAACTGTTCATTTCTCAGGCAAGAGAGGGTGGCCATGTAGGAGGTGTTATTTATTCCAAGTGGTTCCCTCACATTCCCATTGTTAGAGTCAATGGAATCCTGACTTTTCTTGATTTTTTCAAGGAAAAAAGAATTTAGTTCATTACATAGCTTCTGTGAGGCAGATTAATAAGTTTATATCTAATATTTCTGATGTTTCCAAAGATTTCAAGGATCTGGAAGCAACAGGTGCCTGGAAAGCAACTGAAAAATGTTTTTTTGCAGTTGGTACCTGACTTTGGGTATTGAGAATGAACTATTAGGGACTGTTTTGACCCCCCATATTAATCTTTGCTATCTTAGCTATATGCGCATTACTGTGTTTAAAGTGGATTAGATGGATGACTGGAAGGAATGGTTTAAAGTAAGGGAGGAGAATCGGTGACAAAGGCAAATGGGAGTAAGCAAAAGAGAAGCAGTGTAGCTGGATGAGATGCAGAGCAATCTGTATGACGACTAAGGGATCTAGAGAAGTCTAGATGTAAACAGCAGAAGTCAACAACTGGCTCTTGAAAACCAGTCACAAGGGGATTTATGAATGTTTTGTGTGATGACTCTCTGAGTCATCAATTGGTGACGCTCTGCCACTATTTTATAGGTTGCATATTAGATAAACCAATCTGCACATCATATACTCAAAGTGTGATTTTCATGATAACACAGACTATAGTTAATATCTGTTCATGTTAAATTAGCCATAGTTAATGTAGGTCTCAGTTTAAATGACTCACGCTAACATTGAAAATGCATTTCGGTTGCTGTATTCAGTCTCTCTCTCTCTTTATCTTGTTTGAGGAGCCAAGCTATGGTAGTTTGAGATAATTAAATGTTGCAAATGTTTTGGTTTCTGTGAGAATTGTTGTCAGTATGTGGTTCCATAGATAGTGAATAGTGAATTTCCACACCTGTGCTTGGGACAAGCTGACTGATATATATCATCTTGGTATGAGATATCTCTTGAAGGTCGTGCAGCTGAAAACTTCCATTGGGCGATGCCTGGGAAGAAGACTGCAAATGCCTCATTGTAATTTGTGTGATTCTGATTGGTTCCCTCTTCCTTGGAACTGTGGGGAATGTTGCATCTTGTCGAAAATTGTATGTTTTTATTGTGCATTGCTGAGCTAATTAGGTTCAGGTGCCCCTTTCCAGCCTCTTGTGAATAGATGTTCTAATCTTTTGCTGCTCAAAGAGTAAGACTCCTGGACGAATCCTCTCTCATTTACTTAGCTGTATTTTCATTTTACGGCTTTATTTGTTGACACCTTCTGCTCTTTTTCCCACTCCAGCGGCTCTTAGTAGCTTAGTAGAGTAGGGAACTTCTCTTCACAGTAAATTGAATTTGTTCTAATTACTTATGACAACTTTAAAAAACTTGTCTTTAAATTTGTTAATTTGAATCACTTTGTATTATACTGACCAATATACTTATATGATGATTATTAATTAATGATTACTTGAATGATTTGAGTTTGTAATTTAGCTAATCTGCTGATAAATGTTCATGGTTTACAAATCTGCATCTTTCTGTCATCCTTGTGGGGCCTAATGTGCTTCACTGTAATTGATGTATGGCTGATTTGTTGATGTTATACCTCAGCCTTGGACTAAAGGTCAATCTAATTGAGTGCAGCTTGTATTTGAGTTTGCACCAACAATCTGCACGGTGCAAATCACATCCCCACTGCAACAAATGCAAAAGATGCAAAATATATGAAGAACTTCATGTGAATTATAGTTGATAAACTTCAATTGAATATTTTTTGCCTGTGTTGATATCTTACAAAATTCTCTCTGCACAATAGGAGTAGCCAGAAAGAACACAATCACCTATTTGCCATGTTAACACCAGTGTGTTTCTGCTATTAGTTGTAGAGCCCTTGACTTGTTCACAACTTGTGTCAAAGGAATACAAATTAATTTCAGTTGCACCCTTTGCTTGTGTTATAGCACATATATTCGCTGCAAAAAAGACACATTTGTGGCTGTTTTGAAAACCGTGAATCAATTAACAAGCGTCTCCCTGCTTGCTAACTGTATCTCACTGAATGCATTACCTTCAGTTTACAGCTAAACGGAATACACACGAACTGCTTTTAAGAACTGCAGAAATGAAAATTAGGTGTTAAAATGAAAGCAGTAACATTCCTGGACTAAGTGCTATTTCAGAGGATGTCATGGTTGCGTTAAAGGAGAACATTTGTATTTATTGACATAGAAAATACTATTAATGTGATTTACAGACTTGCCAATTCACACAGTGCCGCCATGTGTCACATGATTTCGGCTCCGTTCACACGGTCACTCGGGGAGGAGCTGAAATAACACAGTGGTAGGAAAAACGACCTAAAAACCATTGTAAACCAGTAGCGGCTCCTCCGCTAAGGCGGAGGAGCGTCGCCCCTCTGCTTTTAAGCAGTGTGACGAAAGGAAAAATAAAATGATAATAACTTGTTATTATCATTTTATTGTTTCCAGCTGTTTTTCGGGCGGGCGGGGCTGCTCTGCTCTCAGAGCAGGGCAGGGCAGGGGAGGAGTGGTTTGCCCACTTCAAGTGCGCATGAATGCTTGGCAGGCCCTCTGGGGCCGGCCAAACATTCATGTGCACTTTGCATGTTCTCCATGCAGGCTGCATTACAGCCTGCATAGATAACATGCCCAGGCTCCCAGTCTCCGTCTGAGTGCTTAACCACTGTGCTCAGAACAATCATAACGCTGCATTACAGTGTTGTGTTGCATTACAGCGTTGTGATTGGTCGGGGGAGCCTGGGTGCTTGCCAATCACAACATTGCAGTGTTGTGATTGGCCAGGGGAGACTGGGTGTGCTTCCTGGTTGCTTTCCAGCCCGAGTCCCATGGAGGAGAGACAGAGCAGAGACACAGGACACGGCACAAGGTAAGTGTTTTATGTTTTTGTTTTTTACATTACCATTCCTCCCCCCTCTGCTCCCCGCCTCTGATCCGTGCCGGCCGCCACTGCTGTAAACAGTGGATTTCCAACTAGTTTTCAGAGGCTTTAAGCAGTCGCTGTTCATTAAGAGGTTTGAAAACGCCCCAGGACATTGGCAACAGCCTCAATGACTCTTTGGGGCATATTAGCAAGGAAGTGGCGATGAGAGGCGTTAGCCTCCTTGGCTTAACGCCTCCCATCGCCACTTCGGAAACGCTAGGCTGCACCATATTACCAATGATATGGTGCAGCCTGGCGTTTCCCCCTGCGATGGCGCTAAGTCTCACGACTTAACGCCATTGCAGGCACCCTTGCACCAGAGTGCAAGGGTGTCTGCGAGCAGGGAGGTTTGTTTATGTACAGGAAGGTGTCCCTTCCTGTACATAAACAAACCCAAAATGCCATTTTGTAACTTACATGTGTGCTGCTTCATGCAGCACACATGTAAGTTACAAAATGGCATTTTTAAAACAGGTTTGTTTATGTACAGGAAGGGACACCTTCCTGTACATAAACAAACCTTAGCATTTGCTTTTTCCATGTGTGCTGCACAAGGCAGCACACATGGAAAAGCAAAACGAGGAGAAATGAAGCATTTCTCCTCGTTTCGCCACCTTAAGACCAGGATTTTCCTGGTCTTAATTTCGACGCTGCCACCTATTATCGCCTCTCTTGATAATAGGTGGCAGCGTCGAGTGAATGGAGTGTTGGGGTGGAACGCCCACCGCAACACCCACTGCACGCCCCTTTCACGCTAATTTTAGCGTGAAAGGGGCCCTATTACCAAAGCAGCGTTAAGCCACTTAACGTGGCTTTTAGCCACGTAATGTGGTTTAACGCTGCCTTGGTAATAGGGCGCTGACCCTATCGCCACCACAACGTCACAAAAAGTGACGTTGTGGTGGTGATAGGGGCTTGATAATATGCCCCTTTGTTTTTAATTTTAATTTTTTGGGGAGGTGTGTGGGGAGCTTGGTGAGGGTCAGAGTGCCTCTTAGATAGCTCTCGGCACGAGGCCCTGCACCCTCCAAGGCCTCGCCCCCTCCTCACACTGTGGCATTAATTTGTAAGTTGGCAGATATAGATTTACCGTCCAGACCAACATGATGATACATGAGAACATTGTCAAGGGTAATGATAGATAGTTGATGTGCAGTGACACGTAAACAATGTCAACAGCGCACTATTCATTTTCTCTAACTCTCACAATATATATAGGTAACATTTACATGGTTTACATATTTTGAGTAAGGTTCATGGGCCTGTTAGGGCTCGTACTCGAGTATAGACATTAGTCATCGTTGAGAGAAAGGGCTGGTAGCAGTTGCATCATTTTAGACACCGGAAGTGGGTTTTAGAGTCGACTTGAATGCAAGCATGAACGGGCAACCCATAAGTGACTGGGGAATGCCTTTCATAGGAGGTGTTCTAGATGTTCTAATGATCTGACTGGGTATTAAATGTCTAATTAGAAAACTTTTGTTGAACGTGAGGTCATCTCCTGAGGTCCTGCAAAAGGAAACTGCTGCTTTACTGTATCCTGTGTGTGCACTGTTGTTTTCTGGTGTTGTCCTGGTGATATCAATACTATTACATCTCAACTGGATAACCAACTTACTCCATGAGGAAACTCCCAGGTGTAGCCAACACGAATAATCAAAACAAATGACAAGAAATGGGAGGAAATAAAAACTGAGACGCAGCAAGACACATTTAGAACGCTCAATAATCCCATCTTAACCTCTTGGTTACCCCTTCCTTTAAACGTAAGAGATTAGGTGGATGTAAATTTGCCGTCCTGGCCCCTAAATTTTGGAATTCTCTCCCCTTTAACATTAGATTCTCAACAATTTACCCTCAATTCACGAGACTTCTAAAAACTTGGCTGTTTCACCAGGCATATGAATGAATCAACGAGCAGCAGGATACCCTCTACACTTAGAGTCAAGAAAGCGTTTGGTCTATGAGCGCTCTACAAATATTTTTAACATAACATAACAATAACCTCTAAATTCAGCTACTGCCTTACGTGGTCGGGCATGTTGTGGGGTGGATCTGTCCCTGTGGAGGTTGAAGGGGGCGTGCGTGCATGCATAGTGTGTGGGGGGCTCTGTGGTGTCAGGGGCCCTCTGGGGACCTCAGGTGGGGGGGTCCCGTTTGGGCTTTCCCGTGGGGGCTGGCAATGCGGAAGGCAGTTGGGCTTCTACTGTGTGTTGTCGGAAGTGCTGCAGAAGTGTGGCCCATTCTGTGGAAATGCGGCGCCAGCACACTCCCCTTACCTCTTTGTGCCTGATCGCGTCCTCCTCTGCTGTGCCCCATTTGCTGACCGCTCCTGTCCATTTGTCAGCTGGGATAACCTGTAGGAAGGTGGAATCTGACTATATGGTTGCCCCCACTTTTTTTATGGTGTTTTGCTGGTTTATGACTTAGTTGGACTGGGACCCTGCTATTCAGGGCCCCAGTCTATCTGCTCTCTCTAAACGACATGGAGTGCACTCTAGGTGCACTAGTGATTGGATACTGTGGTGCCTTATGAGTCCCTAGTATATGGTACCTTAGGTGCCAAGGGCATAGGTACTTCACAGGCCTACCAGGGGCTGCAGCATATATTATGCCACCCCTGGGAAGCAGTCTAAATCTGACACCACAGGCCTGCTACTGCAGCCTGGGTGAGGTGGTGTTAGCACCCCTCACTGAGATATAGGTTTCCTATATCTCTCCTGCACACACATATAAACCTATCAGTCACCCCTAAGGCAGGCCCTATCAATCCTGAGGGCAGGGTGCTTGGCTTCTATGTGAGGGGGTGCCTCTGCCTGAGCAGGGCCCCTCTGCAGCTCTCAGAGTCTATTCCCTGGTGCTGTTTGTGGATGCGGTTAAACCATATACTATTTAAGTGCATTATATCCTCGCGGTAAATGCTAACTTTGGAATGGCTGCATCAAAACATGTCGTGTTTGGTGTCAAACATCTTGGAATACTACCCCCCGCCAATCTTGGCGGCGGGGGTAGCATTCCACCCTTCTAGAGGGATAAGACATGTACCTGCTGTGGAAACGCGGTAGAATCCTAAAGAGCCCTGGCATCACAAAATGGATGCCACCAGTCACAGACACTGGGCTGCCCTCCTGCTGATGACCGAAACTCGCAGTGGAGGAAGCCCAACAATAGGCATCCTGTCACAGGGAGGTGTAACCACCTTCCAGACAGGGTTTAGTGTATTGGGGCTGGGTGGGTGCACTCTTAGAGTGCTTTGAAGTCCTGCACTGGGGGAGCAGAAGGCTCCTCTGTGCATATGCCAGTTCAAACCAGCTCAGGGGCTACCTGCCCCTGCTCTGGCGCGAAACTGGACAAAGGGAAGTGGGTGTAGCCACCCCCTCCCTTGACCCTCCCATAGGTGGGGTCATAGAGCTAGTCCATCCCCTCTTTTTAGTATAAGAGGGGGAACCTTGCCATTGCAAAGCAGATAACCCCTGGACGACGCTCTACAGAAGAATCCTGGCCCTTCGACGTTCCACTACCTTTGGAAGACAGAAGAATCTCCCTTGGAGTCAAGGAGTGACTCCCCTGCTTGGCAGGCACCAAAAACGACAACGACGGTCGCAAACTACGCCGCTCCCGCCGGAGTCCGAAGTCCCTGCAGCCCAAGAAGTGGATTTCCTGACCTCTCCCAGGCCATCGTGAGTCCCCAGCGAAGCTGAGGCAAGTGGACCCCACGAGTAACGAGGAACCGCGACCCCTGGGTACCGTGCACTATTGTCGAGTGCAACCCCTTCACAACGTTCTACGAACTTGTGCTTTGGACCACGTGTGGTCCCGATCTCCAGCAGGAATCCCTCCGAAGATCAGAGGCCTACACCGTCCCGAGTGACCGTGGGCCCCTGTTGAGTGATTCCGCCCGAGGTGTCTTCGCGATCCCTTGCCCGCTGGCTTGTGGGTCCCCAGAAGACTTCTTAAAGAAACCAAAGGGCTCCCCTGGTTGCTCCAGGCCTGCCCTGACTTACCCTCGCTGGGTGAGTTCCACAGACCTTGCTGGTCTGCGCCATCGACTTTTCTTCATCTCCCCGAGACTTGCGGCTGCCAAGGCTTGTTGGCTCCGATCGAGTTGCCGACACCGCAGTCAGCTGCAGACGTCAAGGGACACACCGAATCCAGCTCCTGGTCGTCGTCGACGCCTCCTGGACCACGTGGCTGAAGAGTCAAGGCACCTGCAACCGACCTGAAGCGACCGACGACGGTGGGCATCCATCTTCCTTGCCCCGGGTCACTGCCAAGTGACTTTGAACACTGTCCCCTCTGCTTTCAGGTCATCCTTCTTCAGAATCCAGGCTTGGATTCCACCGGACACTTCTTCAGCTCCCGCAAGCAGCAAGTCTTCTTTGTTCGCCATTGAAAACGACGCCGCGACCCGACACCAAAGGACACCTGTGCACCCGGCTTCCCTGGGTGAGGTAACTCCAGCACTACGGTGCTCCTGTGGGTGTGGGCCCTAGAACTACTTACCCTGTAAGTGACTTGCTTGTAGGTTCTCCCGAAGTATCCTAAAACTCTTTATTTCCAACCGCGACTTGCCCCATTGAAGTTAACGGCGATTCGCGCCTGTGTATCCACACTGCACGCGTCCCCCGTGGGTCCTTTACTTACCTGCCTTGGGTGGTTTTGTGAGGCCCCAGCACTTCTGAAGGCCCTAGGCCTTGTCTCCTTGCAAGTCGTTGTTTCTAAGTCTCTTACTTAGTATATGGTCTGGTACGCCCCTAGGGCCCCAGCCATATTTTGTGCTTAACTTATTGAGAAACGTTGATTTGTGCATATGTTTGTCTTCTAATCTCATAAAGAGATTAGTAGAGAGTTATTTAGAAATAAATACATATATATTTGATATATATACCTGTGTGGTGTCTTTTCATTTGGTGATTCAAGAGATTATATGGTAAAACAAGCTGCTTTACATTCCTCCGAGACTTAGCCTGAAGGCTGCTCTCCACAGCTACCACTAGGATAGCTTTCTTTAAAAGGTTGTCTTAAACCTATCTACCATAAGAGTCGATTTGGACTGGTGCAAGGTGCCCACTATAATTAGTGGACAGCATATGCCAGGCCAACTTCTCACATTGGTGGGCAGCGTGTGGGATTCCAGCTTGCCATTGTTTTACCAGAAAATCTCTATTGGAATTACTAACTGAAAACCATTATAGGTACTCAAGGTACATATAAAGTCAAGCTTAGTATCAATAAGTTCTACTGAACTTAGAGCTGTGTGCCAAGGGATAGCACACCCTTTCCACAGCTCAAGCTAGGATCAGTAGGCCACAAACTAGTGTAGGTAGTACAACACTGCACAACACTAGAATGTCCTTAAAGGGTGGACCCAGTGGATCCACTCAGCCTCAGTATAAGGACATGGCTTTCTCTGACTTGAGAGCCATGTGTGTTGACAGACACCTGAGACTAGGACAGAGTCCCTCAACACTACACCTGATAGATCTGCTGACAGCAGATGACCTTAGATTGGCTCTAGGAGCTAAGGGGTCTGAATCAGTGGGTGGGTCAATCATAGTATCTGGGTCAGATGAGGACAATCCGAATGACCAAGACTCTGTGGTTGAAGGGCCAGGCTTCAAGGAGCCTGAACAGGACAGAGGAGTTCTCCCTAAGAGAACTGGCAGAGTGGATGAGAGGCACAGATCCCCTTCCAGGGAATCTGAGCACTCTTATCACTCTGGCAGAGAATTTGTCCAAGAGAGGAGCTCATACTTTAACTTAAGAGAGACCTCCTCTGAGAGAAGGTGCAAACTGCTCCAGTATGAGGAAGCCAAAGTGGCCCTCAGAACCAAGCAGTTGGCACTGGATAGAGAAGCCCTGGAGATCCAGAGAGCTTCCAGAAGGGAGGGTTTAGAACCCCCTGGTGGCAGCAACAGTGTCCCTAGAGGCAGAGAATATATTCCTGACCATAGGAACCTGAGCAAGGTTGTTCCTCCCTACCAGAGTGGGGATGATATCCACAAGTGGATAACTGCTATGGAGAGGGCCTGTAGAGTACAGCAGGTCCCCCAAAAGCAGTGGGCAGCAATCTTGTGGCTCTCCTTTTCAGATAAAGGAAGAGACAAGCTCCTCACTGTTAGAGAGGAGGATGCTAATGATTATGAGGTCCTGAAGAGTGCACTGATAGATGGGTTTGGCTTAACCACTGAGCAGTACAGGTTGAAGTTCAGAGATACCCAGAAGGCACAGACTCAGGACTGGACAGACTTTGTAGATTGTGCATCCAAGGCTCTGGAGGGTTGGCTGGTTGGCAGTAGGGTTACTGATTTCAAAGGATTTTATAATCTAATGATGAGAGAACAGATCCTTAATAATTGTCAAAACCAGCTTTTACACCAGTACCTGGTGGACTCTGATCTGACCTCTCCCCAAGAATTGGGAAAGAAGGCAGACAAATGGGTCAGAACCAGGGTAAGGCCTAAGAATCAGGGTGGTGACCACAAGAAAGATTCTACCAAGTCCCAAGAGAAAGGTGGGGATAAATCCAAGGATAAGTCCACTACAGGGCCCCAAAATTCCTCTTCTGGGGGTGGGTCCCAAACTCCTTCCTCTCCTGAAAAGAAACCCTATTGCCATGTCTGTAAAAAGCCTGGGCACTGGAAATCTGATCCCAGTTGTCCCAGGAATGGCAATAAAGAAAATGTTCCTCCAACAACTACTACCACCCCTCCTGGTACTACCAGTAGTAATCCTCCAGTTGGGAGTAGTGCACCCAAAAAGTTAGGTGCGTTTGCAAGAGGAACAGAGGTGGGCCCTAGTTTAGACAGGACCCCCTCAACAGACTCCTCAGATTCTGATGGTGGTGTAGGATATGCCACCTTTACCATGGGTCCCATAGCATTGGGCAGGTACAGACTGGAGCCAATAATTAATGGTCAGAAAGCTGTGGCATTTAGGGACACAGGGGCTAGTGTCACCATGGTGGCAGGGAAACTAGTCCCCCCTCACCAGCTTTTACCTGAGTTTAAATACCAGGTGACCAACATTGATGGTGTCAGAACAGATCACCCCATGGCCATAGTCAATCTCAGCTGGGAGGGGGTCACAGGCCCAAAGAGAGTGGCAGTGTCCCCAACCTTACCTGTAGATTGCCTGATGGGCAATGATCTGGAAATTTCAGCCTGGGCTGAAATTGAACACCAAACCCATCTGAAGATGTTGGGTGTCCCTGTAAAGGTTAGTGGGGCTGTGATGGCCACAGCCCCAGCCCAAGATTTTGGAGAGATGGAGCCTGGAAGAATGGCCCACTCTCCCCCAGAAGAGAGCACAAGGGTTGAAGAAAAGTCTTCTTCCCTCCAGACAGTAGGTAAGGGTCAGCCTCCTCAGGGAACTGACCCTACCCCTAGTGAAGGAACTGCCACAGAGGTAGTCAGGCCTGGCCTGGCCACCCCCTGATGGCAGAGGACCCTTACAAGGTGGTACCCAGTCTGGAGCAGGTAACCTGCCCCTCTCTACCCTGCCTCAGTCAGCCCAGGGCTGCAGAGGTCAGGGAGGTCAGTGGACCCCCAGGGCCCCCTGTCCAGAGGAACCCCCCATCAGCAGATTAGGGGCACCCCGGCTAGTAGCCCTAGCCAGGTGGAAATTCCTCAACCCACTGAGGGATCCCCCATACCTTTATGTAGGGACCTCCCCCAGAAGGACTCTGTTAGGCAAGGGCAAACCTGGGACCAAAAGGTTCCAAACATACCATGTCCCTCCAGTGTTCCACCCAAAGGGACCCAACCCACGGCTGTAGGCAGTCAAAGGTTGACCCTTAGAGCAAAGTACCACTCAGTCATGGAAAGACAGGCATACATGGTGACCAGTGAGCTGAGAAAGCTGAGGCCAACATTCCTAGGGCCTCACTTCCCTACTCAGACACCTCACCAGCCTGGTACTTTACCAAAGCACACCACAGGTAGTGATTCCCCATGGTGGAGACCCTCTCATACCCTTAGGGTGAGGGATTGCTTAGTGGACCATAAGACAGGGGGCAACCATGCTAGTGCAGGTGCTTCCTTATATGGCCACTTAGTCAATAAAGGCTCAACTGGCCAAGGTTAGCCTTATCTCCTTTCGTTTGGGGGGGTTATGTAGGAAGGTGGAATCTGACTATATGGTTGCCCCCACTTTTTTATGGTGTTTTGCTGGTTTATGACTTAGTTGGACTGGGACCCTGCTATTCAGGGCCCCAGTCTATCTGCTCTCTCTAAACGACATGGAGTGCACTCTAGGTGCACTAGTGATTGGATACTGTGGTGCCTTATGAGTCCCTAGTATATGGTACCTTACGTGCCAAGGGCATAGGTACTTCACAGGCCTACCAGGGGCTGCAGCATATATTATGCCACCCCTGGGAAGCAGTCTAAATCTGACACCACAGGCCTGCTACTGCAGCCTGGGTGAGGTGGTGTTAGCACCCCTCACTGAGATATAGGTTTCCTATATCTCTCCTGCACACACATATAAACCTATCAGTCACCCCTAAGGCAGGCCCTATCAATCCTGAGGGCAGGGTGCTTGGCTTCTATGTGAGGGGGTGCCTCTGCCTGAGCAGGGCCCCTCTGCAGCTCTCAGAGTCTATTCCCTGGTGCTGTTTGTGGATGCGGTTAAACCATATACTATTTAAGTGCATTATATCCTCGCGGTAAATGCTAACTTTGGAATGGCTGCATCAAAACATGTCGTGTTTGGTGTCAAACATCTTGGAATACTACCCCCCGCCAATCTTGGCGGCGGGGGTAGCATTCCACCCTTCTAGAGGGATAAGACATGTACCTGCTGTGGAAACGCGGTAGAATCCTAAAGAGCCCTGGCATCACAAAATGGATGCCACCAGTCACAGACACTGGGCTGCCCTCCTGCTGATGACCGAAACTCGCAGTGGAGGAAGCCCAACAATAGGCATCCTGTCACAGGGAGGTGTAACCACCTTCCAGACAGGGTTTAGTGTATTGGGGCTGGGTGGGTGCACTCTTAGAGTGCTTTGAAGTCCTGCACTGGGGGAGCAGAAGGCTCCTCTGTGCATATGCCAGTTCAAACCAGCTCAGGGGCTACCTGCCCCTGCTCTGGCGCGAAACTGGACAAAGGGAAGTGGGTGTAGCCACCCCTCCCTTGACCCTCCCATAGGTGGGGTCATAGAGCTAGTCCATCCCCTCTTTTTAGTATAAGAGGGGGAACCTTGCCATTGCAAAGCAGATAACCCCTGGACGACGCTCTACAGAAGAATCCTGGCCCTTCGACGTTCCACTACCTTTGGAAGACAGAAGAATCTCCCTTGGAGTCAAGGAGTGACTCCCCTGCTTGGCAGGCACCAAAAACGACAACGACGGTCGCAAACTACGCCGCTCCCGCCGGAGTCCGAAGTCCCTGCAGCCCAAGAAGTGGATTTCCTGACCTCTCCCAGGCCATCGTGAGTCCCCAGCGAAGCTGAGGCAAGTGGACCCCACGAGTAACGAGGAACCGCGACCCCTGGGTACCGTGCACTATTGTCGAGTGCAACCCCTTCACAACGTTCTACGAACTTGTGCTTTGGACCACGTGTGGTCCCGATCTCCAACAGGAATCCCTCCGAAGATCAGAGGCCTACACCGTCCCGAGTGACCGTGGGCCCCTGTTGAGTGATTCCGCCCGAGGTGTCTTCGCGATCCCTTGCCCGCTGGCTTGTGGGTCCCCAGAAGACTTCTTAAAGAAACCAAAGGGCTCCCCTGGTTGCTCCAGGCCTGCCCTGACTTACCCTCGCTGGGTGAGTTCCACAGACCTTGCTGGTCTGCGCCATCGACTTTTCTTCATCTCCCCGAGACTTGCGGCTGCCAAGGCTTGTTGGCTCCGATCGAGTTGCCGACACCGCAGTCAGCTGCAGACGTCGAGGGACACACCGAATCCAGCTCCTGGTCGTCGTCGACGCCTCCTGGACCACGTGGCTGAAGAGTCAAGGCACCTGCAACTGACCTGAAGCGACCGACGACGGTGGGCATCCATCTTCCTTGCCCCGGGTCACTGCCAAGTGACTTTGAACACTGTCCCCTCTGCTTTCAGGTCATCCTTCTTCAGAATCCAGGCTTGGATTCCACCGGACACTTCTTCAGCTCCCGCAAGCAGCAAGTCTTCTTTGTTCGCCATTGAAAACGACGCCGCGACCCGACACCAAAGGACACCTGTGCACCCGGCTTCCCTGGGTGAGGTAACTCCAGCACTACGGTGCTCCTGTGGGTGTGGGCCCTAGAACTACTTACCCTGTAAGTGACTTGCTTGTAGGTTCTCCCGAAGTATCCTAAAACTCTTTATTTCCAACCGCGACTTGCCCCATTGAAGTTAACGGCGATTCGCGCCTGTGTATCCACACTGCACGCGTCCCCCGTGGGTCCTTTACTTACCTGCCTTGGGTGGTTTTGTGAGGCCCCAGCACTTCTGAAGGCCCTAGGCCTTGTCTCCTTGCAAGTCGTTGTTTCTAAGTCTCTTACTTAGTATATGGTCTGGTACGCCCCTAGGGCCCCAGCCATATTTTGTGCTTAACTTATTGAGAAACGTTGATTTGTGCATATGTTTGTCTTCTAATCTCATAAAGAGATTAGTAGAGAGTTATTTAGAAATAAATACATATATATTTGATATATATACCTGTGTGGTGTCTTTTCATTTGGTGATTCAAGAGATTATATGGTAAAACAAGCTGCTTTACATTCCTCCGAGACTTAGCCTGAAGGCTGCTCTCCACAGCTACCACTAGGATAGCTTTCTTTAAAAGGTTGTCTTAAACCTATCTACCATAAGAGTCGATTTGGACTGGTGCAAGGTGCCCACTATAATTAGTGGACAGCATATGCCAGGCCAACTTCTCACATAACCCAAATAATTTGAGGTCCATGGTGTAACCAAAATATTTGTAAGTTTTCACAGTCTGCATTTGGTTTTCGCCCAATTTCCAGTTAGAACACTTTTTCGAGCCCCCGAAGGGGACTATTTTGGTTTTTGAAATATCAACAGTCAGTCTGTTCTTAATATTAAAATCATTAAGGGCCTTAAGTTGTTTTTGTAGGCCTAAAAGTGTTTGTGAGTAAATTGCTAGATAGCTTATGCTAGATGACTTATTGGATTGGAGCATAACTTAGGTGGACAGAAATCACTGATGTGGATGTAGGACAATATGTCAGAGATGTAGAGGGGGAGGAGAAGGGATTCCAATACTCACCCTTGTTTCAGACCATTTTTGACATAAAGCTTAGGAGAAAGCCCATTATTGTCAGAAAGCTCGATCTCGAGCCAGGTGTCCTTGAGGACAGCCATGATGTGATGTAAAAGGGCTGGGTCTATACCGAGTGACAACATTTAGCGACAACATTTTTTTTGTCCATATGCAGTTATGCTTGACTTTGTGAAATTCTGCACTGTAGTTCATGAAACATACATATGTTTTGCCATTCTTCTTTACTTTCTCGACTAGTATTGTTAGGGCTATAATATTGTCAACTGCTGAACAACCCGGATGAAAGTCTGCTTGATACGCTGTTAGGAGTTCTTTTTCTATTGCCCATTGTGTTAAGATGTGTAGTAGGTGCTTAGTAAGGAGATTTTCTTCGGCATCCATTAAAGCTATGAGTCAAAAAGTTGCTAGGTTATCTTTGGGGCCCATTTTGTGTATTGGCTGGACTATTGATTCTTTCCATGACTGAGGAAATAGCCCTGAGTATAGAACACAGTTAAATATTGTGGTCAGCAATATTGACCTCAACTCTGAGTCCTGTTTTATAACTGCTATTGGAATTCTGTTTGGTCTGGCTGAGCAAAGAATCCTATAGAAGTTAAAATATAGAGGTTACTTTTTTCATCCGCTTGATGGATCTGCATAAAACCTGCCCTGCTGAGACCAAAACAAAATAATTGGATTAACGTTTTTGAAAGTTTTTAAGAGATTTTTAAGCAGTGCCAAAGCTATTAAGAAAATAAAAAACTGCTTTTCAGTAGAAACTGAACTAACCATAACTATACATTAGGTGTGTGTGTATATATGTTGGGACGGAGAAGTCCTCTATATGGTAAAGACGCGTACCCCTGCCCTAAATGCCCAGCTGTACTGTTGTCTGGATCCCTAATGCTGACATTTTTGTCATAGGCGAACATGGGTCATGCATGTGCACCATAACATACGGATTGCAGTCTTCTTGGTCTGGGAGGGGCACCCAAAGTGCAACCCTCATAGCGGTGGAAGGTTACTGCCTTCACCAGCAGTTAACCAGTACTAGAGCGGTGGTGGCAGCATGCTGTGTAGTGATCAGTAGTAGTGAACAGGATCTTTTTATCCCGTGTCACTGGAGTGAGGCATACAGGCTCACTCACCTTTAAAAAGCTCAGCTGCTGTGTGCTTAACTCATCCTTGGCCTACATCAGGTGTGGAAACTAGCTGAAATTGCTGTTAGCATCAGCTGAAGCCATTTTGTTTGTGGCAGCCATTTTAGTTAGCCATGTGCTCGCCATGTGCTTTCTCCCTCTTACTGTTGCCTGCTCTTGTATTTCACTTGAGTCAGGAACTATAATTAACTCCTTCAGTACTGAGCCAGAGCACTGCACATGCTCAGAAAGGCCTGTAGCTGCTAGAATGCACCCGCTCTTAGAGTAACTGTCAGGCTATTTTAACTAATGTCAGCAACTCTGTTGCTCCTCCTACTTTGTTGACTAAGTATTTTCTGTTAGTCCTTATATGTGTAATAGCTATTCATGTGTATACTTGTACCGCCTCTTTTTGAGTCTACATGCTAACTCAGCTACAAACTGGGCATAAAAGACCCATGCTATCTGTACTCCATGGACTGCCTCATACAGTGGCCTGAGGGTACCGTATTGATGCAGTCTCCCTCATGTGAGGTTAATAAACTTGTTATTTTGATATCCCAGCTTCCGTGCCAATCTCTTCTTTGTTGGTTTAAGGACCAGGTGCATCAGTGAGCCCCTAAAAAGGCTTTTTATTCCACAAATTGGCGCCCGAATGTGGGACTCATCGGAGACCCGGCCATCCGAGAGTGCGGTCGTGACGGAAGGCAGGAATCCACTGAGGAAGGTACCCTGCATGAGGAGACCCTTTGTCTTTGCAGACCAACGTGTTCTCCGGTTTCCCCGATCTGACCCTCTAGGTGATGGCCGGTCCCGGCTGAGATCTTCTTTGGCGTGAGTATTTCAAAACGACCGTTAGGTCACTCAGAACTTGGCAGTTGGAGGTTGGAGACTTTGGTTTGGTAAGGTTGCTGTAGCAACACTTTGGATTAGCTTGGCCAAGATTCTGGTTTGTTTGTTTGCTGCAGCAAATGAAGGCAGGTAATGAGGAGATTTTTCTCTAATTTTTGAATTCTTGAACGGTACAGTTTGTTTTAAGTACCACTTTGTTATAATATTATATATACTATAATATTTTTGCCATGCCTGCTCCTAGCACACTTCGTAGAAAGTGTTGCTGTCTTGGAGGTACCAATATGGATTTAGGAAGTACTCAGCTGACTCCCCTAAGAGGGGATACCTAATAGGTTTATGTACATTAAATATGAGTATTTCTTCCATAATGTATAGATACACTATGGAACAAATATATATAAAAAAGGATCCTGATCTGCGCACTTAGTAAAATTCATAAGTGGTGATACGGAGCACTTTTGAGTGTTCTGCCAGCCCAACTGGTAATTTGGTGTATTATTGGAAAAGGTCTGAGGCGCGAGCCTGTCTTTTTGAATATGGCAGTCTTTTGGCTGTCTATTTGTCTTGGTGTAATCTCTGTACTTTTTTTTAGAGTCCTTTCGTTTGTAAATATGACTTACAATTGGTATTTACAAATGGTTTTGTTTGAGTACAGTCTCTGGGCTGTCTCTTGCTTTTGTCCTAAGTGTTGATTTGTGGATTAATTGTTTTTTTTAGTGTCTATGTGGTTTGTGGATTGACACCGGTGGTGATGTTTGTGAAGTACTTGTTTCAGTGAGTAGTGACTATGTTTTTTGTGTGAGAATGGCTTGCCTTAGCAAGCAGTGTTGTGTGCTCTGAGTGTGTGGCCCCCTTCTTGAAAATGTCTGGAATGAGCTCAATTTGGTTTGTTGTCGTCATTCTGTTCTGCAAATGTCATTAAAAGAATTACATTTTAAAATTCAAGGAATGAATTATATAATATATGCTAAACAGCTGCACGCTACTATTTAAAGTAAAATAGTAACAAAGTTTAGATGTGTGAATATTGCCACAGTGGTAAAGAAACATTAGAATTAACACTCAATAGAAAAAAAAATAGGCCTCATAGAAAGAAAGAAAAAAAAACGAATTTGTGTGCTTTTCATAACTAGGACTTAATACAAAATGTTACAGCATTATCCTTAGTTATTAATATTAAAAGGCATTCACATCATCTGAGTGATTGGTTGCTGCTGAAATAAAAGCTCTTTTTCACATTGCAAGACAATAGATTTGTACTGGCTTGGAATGCCTGGGTTTTAAATAGACTGCACTGTGCTCATTCCCTGCGCTAGAAAAAAGAGCTTTTAAACAGCTGTTCAAAGCTGTCTGTACCGAAGGAAGCTGTCTGTCAGAACAAGCAGAGGTAATCAATGGTTTGCAAACTTTTTTAGAACATTACAATACAGCAAAGGGTTTTTCTCCTGAAAAAGGCGTAGAAGTTGAGGCCTGCTGGTCGTAAAGCACAGCTGAGTAAACAACACATGGCTATGCACATCTGTGGTTCTGATGGTAAATAATTACTGCCCTTTAAAAAGTGACACAAACTATTTTATGTTTCAGTACAGCTTCTGTGCTTAGTGTTATAAATACATGCATTTAAAGGCAAAAGGAAAGGAATGAGGCTTGTTTTTCATATGTGGAAACATCAAAAGGGTTAGTGATCATTATAAAAAAAAAAATACATTTTGCACTATTAGGATTTTCATAATGTCTAATACCACCATTGTGAAAATTCAATAATATTTAGCACTACAGAAAATTACCTTGTGTAAAATGTGTGTCAAGATTTCAGTATCTAAATGGTTAAAATATACTGTGCATCAAAATTAAAAAGGTGAATATTAGTTTCTCTAGCAATGTCAATATTACTGAATCTTAGGGCACTTACAAAGTTATGCAATGAGTAGCTGTACAGACATGAAAATTACATTGCAAGCCTTTATGCAATCGTTTACTTTTATGCACAAGAATTCTGGGCGCACTATGGCATTTAGAAGGCTGAAGTTTTGAGCAGGTTCTTTAGGTGCTAGAACGCACATTTCACAGGAATAAAAACAAAAATAAGACAGCAAAAAGTGCATCTTACCTTTACAATTATTAGCACACAGGCACGGAATAGGACTGCTTTTCAGCTGTGCTTCTTCAGAGTTACTTTGAATTGGAAAGACCACATGGAATAGTCTTTCTCAGACATGGGACAACAGGTTTAAGGGTCAGAGGCCAAGTTCTGTATTTAGAACTGACCAGCACTACTGCATGTAAAAATGTCCACGCAGGGAGCCACTGTGACAGTATGTGATTTCTACATTACACTATGAAAGCTTGTATTGTTGAAGAATAGTTTGATAAACTGATTTTTTTTGTATTAATTAAATATCCTGATTCTAACATTGTAGGGTAAAACACTACAGGTAATGTTTTAGGTAACATTAGCTAAAGGAAATATTGATATCACTGTTTTCTTGCGAAATAATACAAGTGTAGGAGATATGCAGGTGGGGTTTATCCTATTGAATAACATTATCAAGGGATAGCAGCGTCTGTAGGCCATATGCAGAGAATAGCTCTGCTATACATACAGAAATACTGGTTTTCACTCAAAATTGTTGTGCTAGGGCCAGATCAAAAGGCTATGAAATAAAGTTTGCATTAATGTGCTATTATGTTACACAGCTCAATGAGCTAAAAAGGAATTGGTAGTTGGTTAAGGATTAATGTCTTCTAGTAAAGTGGTACAGTCCAATGGCCTCTTTGGTGTGGTTTCTCCTAGTTATCTGCCAAAAATGGGGGTAAATATTGTCGACAGGAGGTCACCTGTTTCAGGTTACCTACTGTCGAATGAGGAGGAGATTAGGGAGATTAGCTCCTGGGCAAATTAAGGGTAAGCAAAATTAAGTAATACATTGTCATTTTTCTTGATTTATGTGCTCTCTCTCTCTCTCTCTCTCTCTCTCTCTCTTGAGCCTGTCTAAGCTGTCTAGGAACGGCCATGAGTCGTCTAATTGGCTATTCAGTAATATTGTTTTAAAATTGTTAAGCTTAATAAAATGAATAAAAAAATACGCCATGTTACTGCCCATCCTGTCTGATGAAATTATGAAAGGATGAGTAGTCTAGATTGATGCTCCCTTATTTGACCTTTAAAGGGGAACTATATGTGGGTAGTTTTTGTTCTAAACTTCTCAGGTGATAACACCATTATTGTTTATATTATTCTTATGCTACATACAGTTTTGCAAAGGAATTATTAATCTCTTATTAGTCTGTGTAATTGAGCTGACAGGATCCCTGTTAAATTAGCAGTTTTAGATTTTCCCGCCACGCCTATAACAAGAGAGCATGGTCCTAAGCGTAAAATGTAGGTGTTTTTACGCAAGAAAAATAATTTTAGAAGTGTCTGCAGTCCTGTACAAGTAGTGAAAGGTTATTACTTATGAAACACAAGCTTGTTAAGACAAGAAGCACAAAAGAATGCTTGTTCTAAAAATTCCCTTTCTTGAGGTCCTTCAGATGAATAATATAGGAATACACAAATGTAAGGATTTAGAGTATGTCCGTATTGTTTTTCTCTTTCCCTCAGAATTTAGTAAATAAACATAGACTTCCTTGGCTGCTTCAAATAGTGTAACGTTTTACTCTTGTCAGTTCACCAAAAAGTTCCTTTTATACTCGCTAATAGGTCCAGGTTTTTTTACTCTCAGATAGATGAAGTGGTTCTTGGGTGCCTTGCTAATGTATGGGGCGCCCCAAGACTAAAGAAGTTTTCTGAAATAGAGTATCCTCTCTGTTGATAGATTATTTGTATGCCTTGTCTAAAGATTTTTTGTTCTGTCCATCAATAGATATCTGCTGCCCTACAACCATTGCCAGAGGGGCCCGGACATCAGATTCAGCCTGGGGAGTTAGCGCCGATCCAGCTTGGAGTCGAGGTAAAGGGAACCAGCACAGGCATTGCTGGCAACTAGGACCGCAGTGAAGGTAGAAGGCCGAAAGCACTGGGCCCAGTAACAAAACGGTGAAGTGTGTACCCCTGCTACTGTCTTGGACGAAAGACGGGGTCACAAATCAGGACGGAGAATTCTTTGCGTGGATCCAGTTTTTGATGTCCAGCTGAGAGAGTCACAGACCGACAGGGACGGCAAGGAGGCTTTTGCTTGAGGTGACCCCCTTTGAAACAAGGGTTGCCTCAGATATTCTAGCATCAGGCCTTTGAGTCCTGGTCCCCAAGTGAATGCAAGTCTGCACCTCTGTTTGTTGATCAGGAGGTGCCTGGGCATACTGGGTGCAATCTGTGGCCCGACAAAAGAGCAGTGCGCCAGCGGAGCAACACAGGAGTTAGGGAAGGACTTGAGTTCAGGGTACAGGTGCTGTGCCTTTGGTGCCTGTTAGATTAAAGTGAAAAATACTGGTGCACTGCCTGAGACACTGGACAGGATCGCTGAGGGCATTTGCCCCGGAGGGAGGGTGCCCTATCCTGAAAGAAAAAAGAAACTTTGGGCCCTGATTGTCTGTTTGAGTTGCAAGCTGGACAGCTCCACCGTTGGAAAAGAACTTTTTATGAACGATAGGAGCCTGCCTGTGAGGCTCAGACGGACACAGGGAGAAGACTCCCCTCTGGCTGGTTGTACAGCGGCTTCTATTCTTTAAAGTACTTTTTTTTTTAGCAATGTATCCCTTTGGTCGTCCCATTTTTGAGGAGGAGCAGCCCTTTGCGGCTCCTCGTCCTAATTCCCATGGCCCCGTATGGTCCTCCTGGTCCCCCAACACGAAGATTATTTTTGTGACAATATGTCTAGTTGCTTTAATATTTGCATTAGGAATGTTTATTCTGCAAGAGAAACGTTTTTTTTGAACAATTGATAAATACTACTCTGCCCTCCTCCTGAGCATATCAATTGGTACTCTAGCCCTCATAAAAAGAACACTGGAAAGGTCTATTAAAATTTTTTTTTATTAAGATATTATATTAGATATGTGCTGTTGGCTATTCTGAAGTTGAAATAGATGGTCACTGAAATACATCGGAGCCCTGAAACTTAGAATTGGACTGGATGGTTTTGGGATTTACTTTCTGCTTGGGGTTGGAAAATATTGATAGTGTTGTTTGTAATAATAGCCATTATTTTCTCCTGCTATCTGTGTGTTCATTATGACCCAATGCTCTGTTCCCCATGTATTTCTACTTGTATCTCACCAGTTAAACAATGTTCAAAATGTAAATGCCCACTTAGCAATGGATCAGGATATTAATGGATTTATGAGGATAGATGTGCAGGATAACTTCCATGCTTCTATTAATTCATAGCGGATGTCTTCAGCTAATGCTAAAACGGCCATCTGTGGAAACTAGCTGAAATCGCTGTTAGCATTAGCTGAAGCCATTTTGTTTGTGGCAGCCATTTAATTAGCCATGTGCTCGCCATGTGCTTCCTCCCTCTTCACTATTGCCTGCTCTTGTATTTCACTTGAGTCAGGAACTATAATTAACTCCTTCAGTACTGAGCCAGAGCACTGCACATGCTCAGAAAGGCCTGTAGCTGCTAGAATGCACCTGCTCTTAGAGTAACTGTCAGGCTATTTTAACTAATGTCAGCAACTCTGTTACTCCTCCTACTTTGTTGACTAAGTATTTTCTGTTAGTCCTTATATGTGTAATAGCTATTCATGTGTATACTTGTACCGCCTCTTTTTGAGTCTACATGCTAACTCAGCTACAAACTGGGCATAAAAGACCCATGCTATCTGTACTCCATGGACTGCCTCATACAGTGGCCTGAGGGTACCGTATTGACGCAGTCTCCCTCATGTGAGGTTAATAAACTAGTTATTTTGATATTCCAGCTTCCGTACCAATCTCTTCTTTGTTGGTTTAAGGACCAGGTGCATCAGTGAGCCCCTAAAAAGGCTTTTTATTCCACACAGGTAGATGTGAAGTGCTGCGCAGCACAGGACTAATGACTCTGCTTTGGTTGTATGTGTGCCTGGGAAGGATACCGTAGGGATGGAGGAGTACTGTGGAGTGCATAAGTGGTTAGTACATGTACTAGGTGTTTGTATGCCTGAGAGGAATACATTACATGAGTGATGTGTGCTGTCATGCATAGGGAAAGCATGTGCTGGGTTTATGTGTGCTAGCGTAAAGTATAATACATGAAGGGTTGTGCAGCGCACACATAGTGAGTGTGTGTGCTGACACTCTATGGTCCTCATTACGATGGCGGGTGGACTGCCACCGACAGCCGTCGGTGGCAGTCTACCCGACATCTAGGACATTAGTCTGACCACTGCATTACAATGCAGGCGATCGGACCACAGAGGTTGGGGTAGGATCACATCAGCACCCCCTCTGCTAGGGGGAAGCACAACTTACCTTTTGTGTTGGCCGAGTGGGAGCAGCTCCGATTAATGAAAACCAACTGGCAGCACTGCTCGACAGGAAGAACCTGTGCCGCCAGGTGCTGCCCCATCCATCGTGAGTGTCCCAACTTTGACGTACAGGATCCGGACTTGGGAGCACCCAAGAAGAGGGTACTTGCTGCACCACTGAACACTGCCATACTGCTGGAGTGGGTAAGAATGAAACCAGGCCTTTGGGGCCCGAGGGACTCCCTGCTAATGGTGCTTTGGCACCATAGACACTTTTGGCTAATTCCTAAAGAGTCAAAGGGAGAACGCTTGAGTGCTGCCTAATAGTTTTCATTCCCTGGATGCGGCCACCAGTGAATGGGGAATAACCCTGAACATGTTACACGAAGGATGGTGGGACAGGGATAAGCCTGACAATTACTAGCGCCCCGACCTCAGGGAGGCATTGTGTTATTGCTTCTGAATGTAGTATACTTTTGCATGTGTAGAGTTAGAAATAAATACTTCTTTTATTTTTTTTTAGAAAAGGGGAGCATTGGACTGGACATTGATTTATTGTGTGCACTGTTTACATTTTGAGATATGATTTGTGTTCACTGACCTGTAGCTACATCCCACCAACGGAGCCTTGACTGCTCAACCACAGTTACCAGTAAGGGTCAAGTGCAGAAGGGGTACTTGGCCCAGTTCCTCAGGCCCAAATATTCAGCCGGACCCCGGGACATCAGGAGTAAATGGCCTCAGCCACCACGGCTGGGCTCAGTAGCCCCTGCGTACTCCATGGCCCTCTGAAAGGGGTTCTAACAATATATGTGTGTGCGAATAGACACACACATATATACATATCTTTTTATATACATATCTATATTCTCTCTGTGTGCGGTGGTTGCCGTACCTGATCGTAGGCGGTGCCAGTAAAGGGCGTCTCACCACTCCGTGCCCGCTATATTCATGCCATTTCTTATGGTATATGTTAGACCTGGTAGCATTGGCGTG